>JAPYZL010108287.1:0-10029 GCA_030522825.1 Platygaster orseoliae
TTTTGCAAAAAGTGGTAAAGGACTTTTCGACTCGAAATTGAAAAAGGAATTCAGGATTTTTTTTTATCGCGGACTTTGGGACACCCTGTATATAATTATATATTATAACGATTTGTAAAAAACAAATGGTACATTGTATGTAAGTGTATTTTTACATAATGTATATTAAATGCAACTTGTTCTATATTATTTACATATTATAATGATACCCTTCAATTTTATATATTCTGTTATTTTATAATGTATGTTTACCAATGAAGTATCCATATCATACTTTTTTATGTATTGATATTTTGCTTTCATATATTAATAATTCGGTTTAGAGTACTACATTGAAGTTTGACTTAATACTCACAATTAAAAAAATTAAATATTTGAATCCAACCCCAATTCATCCTCGACATTACTGAACAAAAGTTTGAATCTCAGAAGTCTGTGTTTCGTGTGTTAACAAAAAAGCCAAGAAACTCCCTAGAGAAATCACTGTCTAGGCTTACAAAGACAAAGGTGAAGGTAAGATTTTTCACATTTTTAACACTTTGCAATTTCCGTGTTTTTCTCCAGCTGCAAAAGAACTTGCCGCTTCTGTACTTGATGTGCATTCACGAAATTTATGTGTTCCTTTTTTTCCCTTCTTCTTCCATCTTCATCGAACTCGTATATTTTCTTTTGAATTACTTCCGCGCTTTTTTAGCCGAGCTTTTGCTTCCTGCAAATCATGAACCGAATGGCGGGCCTGCAACTAATGCGAATTTTCGCGTGATTTAAACATCGACGCGCACCGAAATTTCCCTTTGTACAGCAAGTGCACCGAAATAATGTATGGCCAAGGGGAATTTGTCATAGGGGTTCTATGATGACTTTGGTTTTAGAGATGTGGCGTATGAATGGAGCTTTATTCTGGGTTATTGCTCATCAAAATATGGGATAAATGTTCACGAATCTGTTCAACGATTAAGTGGATAACAAATTAGAAATTCATGTATAAGTAATAACGAAGTTGTATTTACAAGTTGGATTTTATAGTTGAGAGACAAATACGGAATTAATAAACAAAAATAATCAATAAGAAAAAAAGCTTTTTGCAAAATACGCACAAAAAGGTGCTTCTCGCACCTGAAAATCAACACGAAGGGGGTGCATTTCCGACACGGCGCACCACGCCGTCTGTCGGAAACAAAACTACTCCTAGGCAATAAAAATCACAAACGCGCATTAAAACTCGCCGTCTGGGGTAATAAAAACTACCCCTAGGTAATAAAAATCAAAAACACGCATTAAAACGCAACGCCCACATCGAAATGAATCGCCGGTCGGAAATGCACGTCCTTTGCGTTTGTTTTCAGGTGCAAGAAGCACCTTTTTTGTGTGTGTTTTACAAAAAACGCTTTTTTTAAATTTACTGATTTGTATTCTCGAGTTCTTCATTCAGAAAACCTTTTGAGTTTGAGAACTGCACATTTTTAATTTTACAGTTATTCATGTTTCAAGTTTTGAAAATAGTAGTTTATATCATCAAATTTGAAAGCCTTATATATTTTACATACTAATGTCAGATTATTCAATACTTGGTCTATTTAACAATGTTCCTATCGTTGAATTTCATATTTTTATCCATAGTCAATTTACACAATGGGAAGTGCTGTGTATGGTATAATATACTTAACTAATTTTCGTTTTAAGAAAAAAACCGTGATTTCTGTTAAATTTGCCCTAACAACTTGCAGCTTCGAATAACTAATCAATATTAACATAAAAATCACTATCTACATTTCTTCGAGTCGAAATTTCACTCGAAATTGCAACAGAATGATGAATGAAAATTGATGAAAGTTCTTTGTTGAACAAACTAATTGATTACTTGTTCCTGTTTGGAATTTTCTTTTTTTTATTTGAAGATCAATACATTTTTGAAATCATCAATGAAAGTCTGGAAAAATTACTTGTTCATTGTTGCTAGAAAGAAAACAATTATTTATTAACTATTTGGCGAATAAAGAGTGTCAATTCAAAATTTGTCGAATTGTTGATATATTTTATTCTGACGTGTTGGAAAAAATCCATTGAATACCATTGAATTTCATAAATTATTTCGTAATGTTTCTTTTACCAAACGTATGTGTGTTTTACTGAACTTTCCCGTACTTAAACAGTTTGAGTAAATTTCCATAAAGATTTTAATTTTCGAGTCTAGCCTCTAACTCAATTAAATTTTACTTTATATAATTTAACTTTTGTATGAAATTTATTATTATAAAATATTATTCATTTTTTTAAAATAATTGTTAGTAATTTATATTTATTTATTATTTACTATATTAGTTATATTCATTTAATGTTATTGTTAATCAATATTCTTTAATTTATTATTATAAAATATAACTTACAATTTAACTTTTTACACTATTCAATTGAACTCTTCCAGAATGATCAAAATGTAGAATATGGTTTTCAATAGATTTATTTGAAGCACAGTTGGCAAACGTTGAATTTTCTGCAAATAATGTACGTAATGTAAATGAAACTAATCGTAGAATGTGGGAGGAACTGTGTGGAAAAGTTTTTAGAATGATGGAAAATACTGTTGGCTCAGGTATCCGAAGTGGTGAGGCAACCCCGAACAGTCCGTCGCGGCCGAACAGTTCAATGAGCCAGCAGAGCGTCGTCAGCAGCGCCGGGAGTAGCAGCATTGTGAATATGCGACACCGCACCACGACCCCTCGTCGTCCGCGACCTGCTTCCATCGCTGGAACTGGCATATCTGTCACAGAACGTCACAGTCAGTTCTTTTTCCAATTTCTCTCGTTTCACGCGATTTTCTAACTCCCCAATCTTATTTTCCTAGTTTTGCATCCGACAATTTCGATACAAAATAAACAATTATGAATTTTCAATACATTTTCAAAAATCACCTTTATCCCGACAATCGTTTATTTTCAATTTGCGACGTCACAAATACAAAATAAAAATTTCTCTTTATTTTTCATGATATTCTAAGGTCGAGAAATTATCGAGTCAATAAAAAAGGTTTTACGTTAATATTTGTTCGAATCACGTCAAATTTTGACGTTTGAGGAGAAACGTTGTCGGGAAATTGTCATACGGGAAATCAGTGTCGGGAGAGTAACCGAAAATCATAATTTGTCTATCAAACGAAAAAAATGTATGTAAAAAAAATTTTTTTGGGAGAAAAAACCATTTTTGTGGATTGTTTTCCAGACGCTTTGATCGGAGAGATAAAAGTCGCGAAAGATTCGAAACCGCCACTGCCAAAGGCCCTGACTAGCAGTACTCCAAAGAAGCCGTCGACGCCGCGCGTCGCAACGGACGCCGCAAGACGCTCCTCAGAGAAGCCGAGCAGGAGTGTAAGGGCTTCGCCCAGAGTCACACCACTGCAAAGTCCGGCCGTGGAACATGTTACTTTCGTGCGTGATAGCTCTCTGGAAAACAGCCAGATTATCGAAGAAAAACCAGCAGATGAAAACATGAAACTTGAGGATAAAAAAGAAGAAATTGTGGAGGTAAAGCAAAAATAAATCAATAAATAAAGTAAAAATATGTATGTGAGAATGTTGATCGGTGAAGTAGTGGTAAGGAGAAAAATATAACTAATCACTCCGATCCATGATTAAAAAATGTTTATATAATTCCCTTATTATGGATTATTGTTATGTTTATGTCTATTATTCCCTTATTATTATGTTTATATAATAATAATAAAGGATATACATAATATATGCATAATAATATATACATAATAATAAGGGAATAATAAACATAAACATAATAATAATCCATAATAAGGGAACTATATAAACATTTTTTAATCATGGATCGGAGTGATTAGTTATATTTTTCTTCTTAAAGTAAAAATAACTATAGTAAAAGTAACTATAAACTATAAACTATAAAAAAAACTATAGTAAAAATAAGTATAAACTAGAATGAAAATTCTCAATTTTTATAATGGGGTACATGAAAACTGTTGTAGATATTACATTTTTCTTCTTCACTAAAACAATGACAAAAAATTTTGTATATAAATATAAAAAGTTACATAATAAAAGAATTCATAATGTATACTTAAATTCATATGATAAGTAGTAAAAAATTATTATTAAATATAATAACTATAATAATATCATATAATATTAAAGTAATAATACAATAAACATTGGGTTGAAATATTAAACCGTTGATATTCATTTGGAAATCACAAAAAATGCAGTACCATCATAATGAATTCGTATTTGAAAAATGTTTGACTCTGAAATCAAAAATTTGTATAACTTGGAAACTCCTAAATGTGTGAAATTGAAAAATCTTTTTACCTAGCCCAGATTTTCAAAAATTCAAAATTCAAAAATTCAAAAAAATAATTCAAAAAAAAAAATTCTAAAAAATAAAAAAATTTAATGAATTAATAAATTAATAAATAAATAAAAAATTCTAAAAATTTCTTAACTTTTTTTTTGAAGTGTTTCAGGAGTTTCTAGAATTTCCGTATTTTCTATTATTCGTACAATTTTGCAGTATTATTTGATATTTTTTTGAATTTTTTGTATTTCTATGATTCACTCTCCAGATTCTAGGAATTTTTTAGAATTTTTCTAGAAAATGCTATTACCGTACTCGTACTGTAAAATATCGTCCTAGTACTGTAATATACTATTATAAATTTTTAAGTTATTTGTAGATTAATAAATTTCTAGAATTCGATCCTTTAGAACTCTAATTCTAATAGATTTCCAATATTTTCAAAGATGTCTGGGAAAATTAGATCTACGTAGATCTTTAATATCTTTTACTTTTTTGGTATTCTGCAGATATTTATATTCGTTTTTTTTAGAATTCAATGGTCTAGAATTCCAAGAATAAAAAATCGTTAGTATTCGTTCAGATTTTTTAAAAAACAGTTCTTTCATAGAATCCGAATACTTTTAGTATTTATTCAATTTGTTAATGATTCGAAATGCTTTATGGTATTTTAATTAATTTCTGTTTAAATTTCTAGCATTAGAAGCTCTAGAATTCAAAGTTTTGTAGAATTTGAACTTTTTGGTATATTCCAGTTTGTTTTTATTAATCATAGGGTTCAAAAAATTTCTAAAAAATATTTTTTTTTTAATTCATCCTAGCTAATCTTGAACAATTATATTTCTTCTGAAGCCAGGATAGCTGTTATAATTTTTATATTATTATTATTTTTATTAATCACTTCATTTTTATTATCATTATTATTATTCTTAAAACGCATTATATCGTTACTGATTTTTTTATAATAATAACAAAAAAAGAGTAAAAAATTCTTTCTGAATTTTTTTATTGAGATCCAGAACATCTGCAGAAGATTAAGAACAACTTAAAATTTTTGCAGGATGTTATTAAACACTCTCTAAGAAAAATTTATCTATCAAAAATTTGACGAATACGCTCAATTTTCAGGTCCTAAAAGAAATTCCAACGGAAAGAATGCTTGAAATCGCAGAAAATCGAAATTCCGAAGACAAAAACGATGTCAAAATTGAAAAATCTACCATGGAAACAAGCGTGACCAATGCAACTGTTCGGGATATGGACGAAGAATGCGACATGAGCGGTAGAAACATTTTCATCTTCTTTTATGGATTTTGATATTTTTTATGATTCCTGAAAATATACGTTTCGTTGCAGCTTCTATGATCGCTAAAATCAGGATTACAACGGAAGAAGAGGCTAAAGCCGCTTTGGCTGAACGTCGAAGACTCGCTCGTGAACAAGCGGAAAAAGAAGCCGAACTCGAACGATTGCGTTTGGTAATTTTTCGATTTTTTTTTAACAAACAATTTATTATTCATTCACGCTTACTCTATAAATCAAAAAAAAAAAATTCAGTCCATATAATTTCTCTAAATTTAAAATGATTTGTGTTTTTTATTGAATAAAATTAAAAATTTTCCGATTTCAAAGGGCTTCAAGTTTCTGGTTCATCGATTTTTAAATTCTACATTTTTTCATGATTTCCTGTAATAATATAATAATTCCGAAAATTTCCGATTCTCTAATGAATTTTAAAATATTGTTTATGCCTCAATTTTCTAAGTCTTTTGATTTTTTTTACGTCTATGTTGCTATTTAAAATTTCTGTTGGAAATATAGGAAAATGTTAAAATTTGGTTTCTAGGAAGAAGAGGCTCGTTTGGAAGCCGAGAGATTACGCGCTGAAGAGGAAGAACAAAAACGATTGGAAGAAGAAACCATTCGTTTGGCGAACGAGGCTCGCGAAGCAGAAGAACTAAGACTTAAAGAGGCCATTGAAGAAGCTACAAGAAGAGAAGAAGAAGATAGAAAAAGAAGAGAAGAAGAAGCTCGTCAGAAGCAAGAAAAAGAAGAGGCAGAACGAAAAGCTCGAGAAGAAGCAGAGAAGTACGTGTTTTTTTTTCTCAACGATAATCTTCTAATAACATTATGACGAGATCATTATTATAGTTATTATTTTGAAATCAATAAATAAATCAATAAATAAAAATAATAAGATGATTATTGAATGATACTTTTGCATTTTTAGGCAACGCTTGGAAATGGCTGAGCGTTTGAAAAAAGAAGAGGAAGAGAGACATGCAAGGCGCAAGCGTGTCGAGGCCATAATGCTCCGTACGCGAAAAGACAAACTCAGCGCCTCAAAGGTTTGTGTGTTTTATATGAAATAAATCCCTCAAAATTAAAAAAAACATTATCTATTCATAAACAAAATAAATTTTAGGATTGTTTTGGAGAATTTGGAGAATGTTTTGGTACATAAAGAAACACAAAACAATGCCTTGAATAAACAGAAAGATTTAGAGAATCTGGATTGTATTTATGATTTATGTATTGATTATGTACACTAACGTTCAATGACTCACTCGACCCCAAATCTAAAGAAGAAAATTTTCACGAATTAGTTTTGGAACCACGGTCACATAGAATGGACGTGGTAAAATTATATCGTGACAAAACAGATATGATTTGTGCATACCTTTGAAATCATGATTTTAAATGTACCGACACAATTGTTTATTCATTCCTTTTGAGTATGATGTAAGTGTAGGATGAAGTAGGGGAGACCGGGGTATTATGAGCCACTTCTTTATATGCTCAACGGATTTGCATCAAATCAAGTTTTTCTTCAAATTTCAAAGCGGGATGTTGTACTATGACAAATTACCTTTCTTTAAATAACAATAGTTCAATCGAAAATCTTCGAATTGGATGATTCCCAGACGATTGCAAGAAAATTTGCATTTTCTCAAGTTTTAAAAATCTTGGGGAATCGTGAACCACTTTGAAAATTAAAAAACAATTACAACTTTTGTTAGAAAATGGTAATTTATGTTTCTGAATGGCAATATCATTATTAATTAATAAGAAAAAAAGTGAAAAATGATGAAAATCAATCTGAAATGCAATGCTTGCAAGTCCAATAACGAATGGTCATTCTGGTGTATTTCCAGTGAATTGCCCAATCGTTGCAAGTGTTTGGTGCTTAAATTTTGCATGAACAATCATAAAGTATGATGTAATATCAAACAAATGAAGTTAGCTCGTTAAATGTCAAAAAATGAGTGGCTCACAACTCCCCGCCAAAAATGGCTCACAATTCCCCGAACCCCTATTTTTACGAAATGGCCGAAAATAAATTACGCAATGCTAAGTTCATGCAAAATTTCTTTTTTGTTTCAAAAGCTTGAAGTCACATGAATATTATAAACATAGTTACTTGCGTGGATTCACAGAGATTTGTCACAATAACAGACCTCACACGAAGTAAGAATGATACTTCGAGAGCAACAAATTTGTATTTATTGTCAGAGCAAAATAACGATGTGGTTGCGCACGCTCACTGATCATTAAAATATTAGCTTGTCATGAGACAAGTCGATAACAGTTGTTGGAAGCTGCCATGATTTACTAGGGAAAAAAATATGGCACTGTCTCACAACTCCCCGTGGCTCATAATACTCCGGTCCCCACTATTGTTGTAATTTATTTTGACGATGATTTATTTGATTGATTATTTATTTATTGCTAAAATGTGTACTTGAATCTCGACTTGGATAGGTCTTGAAAAGGGCGCAAAACAGGATCGAAACGTCGACAAGAAAACTCGAAGGAATAAATTTTTTGACGGGGAATTTGAGAAATTTTTATTTAATACAAAAAATGATGACAACAATTTTAATGTCTTGCGAATCAATGTTTTTCTTGTGATAAAAAAACGCGAAATAACGAGAAACCGATAATTTTTCATCAAAATTCTAATTTGATTGCGAAATTGTCGAAATTTGTATAGAAAATCTATCTATTTATAGATTATTTCTTCAAGTATAATTGATGTCTGTTGAAAAAATTTGTTTTTCCCATGCATCCGTAAAAAAGGCCCCTTTATTTTGATGGAATGCAGGAACAAAAGCCTCTTTTTGTAGTACCTAGAAAATCACTGGGAGTCATAAAAAAAAACCCTCGGAAACACATAAATCACGGATGAGGTTTCTTTCTTGCACGTGATCCGTGATTTATGAGCTTCCTAGAGTTTTTATTTTCATAACTCCCTAGTGATTTCCGAACACTCCAAAAAGAGGATTTCGTTCCTGCGGTCCATAAAAATGAAGTGGCCACTTTTACATATGCATGGGAAAAAATATTGTATGCTACACGAGACAAAAAGGATAAATATCTATTTTTTTGTCGACAATTTTATTCGACCAATCTCGATTTAAATATTTGGATAGGAAAAGCTCTTTATTAAAAAAATTATATTTATCAAAAAAAAAAAAATTAATTTTACAGTATTTAATTCTACATTACTTCTCAGTAAGTTTTAGAAAATTAAATTTACCACAATGAAAATGAATGATGAATTTGTCTTGTAAATTGAAAATTATTGCAATTTTGGAAATCTATAACTGCAAGAGATAGAATTGAAAATTTTACAGTTTCTGGATTAAAAACCTGATTGTAAAATATGTGAATAATTTAAAAGTTTCAAGTTTTTGATAAAATAAATGTAAAATTTTAAAGAATCAACGTTTGAGTAATGATATTAAAATTCAGACTTTTACATAGAAAAACATGACTCACTAGTATAGATTTATTTTAAATTAATTATTCTAAAATTTATACGCCACAAAATTTCTATGGCAATTTTTTTTTTCAAATTGACTATTAAATAAAAGTTAGAAAGTATAGCATGAAATAAAAAAATTAATAACAGTTATAGTTATGGTTTGATGAAAATAGAAATTTATCATAACTGTTAATCAATAAAAAAATATTGATAATTTATTAACTGTGTAAAATTATCAAACAAACGTAATTTTTTTTTTGTTTCAAAAAGGAAAAATCAAAAAGCGACTCAAAATATACAATTATTAACAAAAGAAAAATTGTTCAGCCAGTAAAGAAACACGCATAATTTTTAAAAAATGCAATACTATATGAATACCAACATAATTAATAACTGATTTATTTTAGTAGTGAATCACACGCAAGCAAAATGAGTTTTCTGAAATTACGAAATTCAAAAAGAAATTTAGATACACTGTTAGAAATTTCTGTAAATTAAAAATCTTTTTGGGTACAGTGCTCTAAAAAAGTACTTTAAATTTAGTGCAAATGTTCTTAAATGCCATTTACGAATAAGCATCTCAAATTTACCGAACGTACCAAAAGTTTACAGAATGTACCCTAAATTTCTACATACATGAGATTAGGAGGTTATACCCATTTTTGGGTTGCTTGTACAGCAACTTCACAGACCAAGTTCTGTAAATTTGCGATTCTATTTTCTTAAAATTGTGGTACACGCAGTAGCGGATCCAGGATTTCGTAAGGGGGGGGGGGGGTTATGACTTAAAATTATATATCTATATATATTATTTTGATTATTTTGTATATACAGGGTGTCCCAAACTCTGCGATAAAAAAAAAATCCTGAATTCCTTTTTCAATTTCGAGTCGAAAAGTCCTTTACCACTTTTTGCAAAACTCAAAAACAAAGAAGTTATTCAA
>JAPYZL010108303.1:0-11070 GCA_030522825.1 Platygaster orseoliae
CTTTTTTTCCATTTTTTTCACAATAACAAAAGTTGCTTCACAAAAGACGCTCTATCTCACAAACTAATTGACTTACAGACGTCAAATTTTGACACGAATAATTTGAAGGTTGGTACTATATAAAAATAATATGCATTTAATACTAGCGACGCTATCTATGTGTCAGACCGGGGACTTATCAGCCAACCTGTTAAATGCATTTGTATCGAATATGAAAATTTGAAATAGGTACTACTTAGTTCAGGAAATGTTTGCTTTAAGAAGAAAGTATTCTGATTTTCAAATTTCTTATATGTATAAATGTTAATGTAACTCGAGTCGACTTTTTAAATTTATTTTCATTGTCAACATCAAAAAAAGACCGCTCATTTTTGATCGAAAAGATAAACCAATATTGTGCCAACGAAATTGATAAACTAATTTATGTTAAATGCATGGCTTTCAAATATACGCCGCTTAAAAAATTCGATCGACCAACTAGTGTATGATAAATGTATGACTACCAAATATACGCCCTTTTAAAATTTAAACGGTATCATATAATTTTTTGTATATATCTCCTATTTCCTTAATACCTAGCCAAAATACCTTTTTCAAGTTGGGCTCAATTCGGAAGAGGGATTAGTAAACCTTTTTGGGCTTGGGCGCAACTCGGAAGGGGTGAATCTTTTTGGGTTTGGGCGCAACTCGGAACTATTTCGCGCCAATTTAGAGGATTTGGGCGCAACTCTGTATCAACTGCCTTCAAATGCCGCAAATGAGCTGTCCATCCCCGGCCTTTGGCCAGCAGGTAGAAATCCAACCCGGAGAAACAAAAACCCCAAAACGGATGTTCCAACGCGAAAGATCCTCTTCCAAGAAGACAACCGATCCATAACCCTATCCAAAACTGTGGAAGCAGGCTCGGAAACGTGGAAAACCGTGACCTTCTCCTCGGCTGTAACACACCGAGGCCCCTCCAATGGCCCCTTGAAAACATGATCTCCCGCTATGCCTCCCGCTGTGAGGGATGCAATAGAATTCAGTTCGCCAGACCCAACCGAAAATGATTCCACAAATTCGCAAATTTTCATTAAAATACTTGCGGATTCGTATTTGTTTACCTCGAAAATCCCTATCTCAGTCTATTGATCGAAAAAATCAGATGAAAATCACGGGAGATACGTCGATGATGCCGAAAAAAACTTTAAATAACAAATACTCGCAAAATCGATATAAACAATAAAAAAAGTTTGGAGGTTTTACTATTAAGACAATATAGAACCACTTTTTGATTGTTCCAGCCAAATATAAATTTTGTGTTGAACTGTGTAATGAAAAATACGACAGCTGAATGACTTCGAATTGTCATCACGTTTCACAATCACAAACAACAATATAGGTATATATATACTTGTTCAATGCCCCATTGCTGCGTTTCAAAACTCGACCAAGTTAAACTCGTGCTGGTTTTTTTCGGTATAAAATTCCTGCGCGAGTTGAACTCGGTCGAGTTTTGGAACGCATCCCATATGTTGAACCATATATACTCGTACATTTAACATTGTTTGGCGTTTGAGAGACTTGGAATTGACCATCGAAACTTCCTGATACGACAAAATCCAAAACGCAGGTATGAAAAATAAGCGTTTAAAGCTAAAATCGTGAAAATTAATGTTTGGAGATTGTGAGTATAATAGATATAGGAAAACTCGAAGGTTTTTAGAGAGTATCATCTTTTCTTTGATGAATAAATGAACTTTATGTCATTTATTTTTTTGATATTAATTGCTTTGCCGTGCCCCTCACCTAGGCCCACGACCATAGGCCATTTCATTTGCTTTAAGGAATGTTTTACCCCCAAAAAAACTTTTTTCGGAATGACACAAAAACACGTCAACAGTGTTTTGGTGCCAAAAATAACATATTTTTTGTCAGAATTTTTCGATCTTATTATAGATCTTTTTCGCCCTCATGACTGTTAGGGGTGTTTCGGTTTACCGTCCTGAAAGGGGTGCAAAAATTTGAAAATAAAATTTTCTCTTTTTCTTATCGAAATACTACTTCTTAAAAAACATCCGAGTCAAATATCATGTTTGGTATTCGAGAAACTGAAAAATCGGCATTTGCAACCCCTTGTTTTAAGGGATTTCTTCATTTTCAACCCCTGAAATAAATTTGTAATATGCTCAGTTAAATCGCCATATGCCTTTTAGAGGTATTTACACAATAAAACGTTGAATTCCTCGCTATCGAGACAATCGATCGTGGATTTCATGTCACTTATACCCGAATATATACGTATATGCTCTAAGGGATTTTTTTCCCAAAAAATATTTTTTGGAAAAACACAAAAATACGTAAACAGTGTTTTGGTGCCAAATATAGCATATTTTTTTTCTGAATTTTTCAATCATATTTATGATTTTTTCACTCTCATCACCGTTGGGGGTGATACTTTGTCACTCATCACTGAATGAGTGAAATATACGACCGAAATAGCAAAACAGTGCAAGTTTCTCGTGACGTAGCATTCAATGAAGAGACATACAACTTTGAAGAAACACATCAAAGATCGAGAACCGAAGAGTTGATTCCGGAAGGCATGATTTTTGGGACACTCGGTATCGATGATCAAACGGCGCGAGAGGCCAGAGCAATGGGTGTCGTCGAAACAGAGGTAATGGCTAGGCAGAAGCGTGCAAAGTGAGGGGACGGCTGATGACGGCCAAGAAGGTGGTGTGAGAGGCTTGCCCTACAATTTTAGAAATTGAACAATAATTCCAATGGTTTTTAAATACCAAGCGAACGCACTTGTATATACGTCACAAACATATGAAGAAGCTCTGAACTCTTCCGATTCCGAAAAATGGAGAAAAGCAATCCAAGACGAGCTAAGATCCCATCAAGAAAATATTACACTTGGACCCTGCAAAAAAGATCCATAGATCCATAGAAGAACCATAGATTCGAAATGGGTTTTTAAGGTCGTTTAAGACCGAACCGGTATAGTTTGGAAATTCAAAGCTAGACTCTGTGACAGAGGTTTTTGTCAGAGAGGGCATTGATTATCAAGAGACGTTTTCCCCTGTAATTCGCTATGACCCAGCTGGTCCTCGATGTCATGCATTTCGACGTCAAGACTGCGTTTCTCTACGGAGATCTCGAGGAGGAGATTTTCATGGAACTTCCTGAGAAAGAAGAGCCGAGGGGAGTGTCTGTAGGTTGCTTAAGGGGAGGACCTCCTATAGATTTGGGTTTTCCCGCCTCAAATTTGTCCGTGGATTAAAAAAACTATCCGTCTGAGATATTTTAATTTTTGAACATATTCATTCTCCTTTACTTATTCTAATTACAAAAAAAAATTATTTGGAAAATCTTGCTTCGATCTCGAGATATGGGTTGCCAAAGTTGACCGTGCATTTTTCACTGGCGTGCACGATAGTCACAAAACTTCTTAACTGATTCTCATGATTTTTATATGAATTGCAGTGCATTAAATTTCCTGACTGACTTTCTTCGAATTGTAAAAAAAAAAAATTTGTTATGACAATTTTCATCAACAATATAGGGGAAAAAATTGATTTTCTACGAAAGTCGTGTTGAAAAAAAAATAAAAATTTTTTTTCCATAAAACAAAAACGTCAGCCCGTTAAGGACCTAATCATTAACATATATTGTCAAACATTTTGGTTCTAGAATCAATTTTGAAGGCTCCAGAGTGCACGCTGTTTGCCTTTCCGAAAAATGCACGGTTAACTTCGGCAGCCCAAATCTCGAGATCGAGCAAGATTTTTCAAAAAAATTTTTTCTTCTAATTAGAATAAAAAAGAATCATTACTCAAAAATTCAAATCTCTCAGATTAATAGTTTTTTTTTAATCCGTGGACAAATTTGAGGCACAAAAACCCCAATCTATAGAAAGCTCTCTCCTTAAGTCATGGTACGGGCTCAAACAATCGGCCCGGTGTTGGGATTGAAAATTTGTGAGTATTTTGAGAAAAATCGGTTTGTCACAACTCGAAAGTGACAAGTGTGTGTTACGACGGAGTGTGAATGGAGCAGAAGTGCTTTTGGCGATTTTTGTTGGTGATGGGCTTGTGGCTTCAAGTTCAGGGATAGCATTGGAAATTGTAAAGAATGTATTAAATGAGTCATTTGAAATGGAAATGGGGAATTCGAGTTGCTTTGTCGGGTTACAAATCGAGCGAAATCGTGAAGATAAAATGTTCATTTATCAGACGGTAGAAGTTGACTAAACCTACATAAATTGATTTACCGAAAAACTGCAAGAACCCAAAAACTATTATAACCACCCAAAATTAACACAAAACTCTAATGTAAAGTTTACGCAAGTCCTAAACTGCGTTGAGAGATCGTTATTGCGATACCTGCCCTGATGCCGCTCGGCTTTGAGTCTTTGCGCGGGATATGAATAGTGGAAAAACTAACTGAGATAAAATCATAATTTTTTACCAATGGAGAACCCAAAAGTCTAGTATATACTAGACTTTTGGAATTGATAAAAAAATTATTTTTAGAGGGTACTGCTAGCTTAACGTCAAGTCAGCAATACCCAGAGAAAAGTTGATTTTACGAAAAACAGCAAGAACTCAAAAATTATGATTTGAACTCAAAATTAACACAAACGTGTATGAAATGAAAATTATCCAGGTCGGTGGTAGGGGTATACTGACTTGGCGGGCTTGAGAGAAGTTCATGAGCAGTTTTTTACCATTTATCTACAAAAACAACAATGCAAAAGGTGTTAGAGTGTCGGACTTATATTTAAAATGTCCGTCGAAAATTGTATTTTGGTTTCCCTAATTAGGCTCAAAAATGCTGAAAAGCAATTTTTATTTCTAATTCATGATGTTGGGAATTCTTTCCTTGATTTAAAATTTGTAATTTTAAATAGACGATTCCAAATGGTTGCACAACTTGGCAAAATGCCAATTTTCTTTATGGTGTTGCCAACTTATCGGGCTATTGGCTAACTAATTGGATTTTTTTAGCTGGATGGGTAGAGGAAAAACTTCTTTTTGAACAAAAATGCGTGACATCACATTGAAGGTGAAGACCCTCCTCCCTCACTTTTACAGAACAATTTGCTTACCCCCCTCCCCGCCCCCTTTTCTAAAAAGTGAGACGCCTTATAGGCAAGACCCTTCTTGACGGGATTACTAGTGTCAGAAAAGAAATAAGTCGATTATCTCTAAATTTGGTAACATGATCACGAGTTGATTTTCAAATTACACAGAATGTAAATGAAAAAAAAAGGTGGAAAAAATCTTATCCCTTCTTTACATAAAAACTGGAAATTTTACGGTATAACTTTAACCGGTGATTAATTTAGTTTCCATGACAATTTTTTTATCTTCGTCGCTATCTCCAATAGCCCGAAATATTGATGCACATGAAGCTTCTCTTCAAAGAGTTAAAGAATTTTGTTCATCACAGATGTGAGTCTATCAGCAAAGTTTTACGGGCTTGCAAAAATTCAATTTATATTGTCACTATGAAAAAATTGTTTTAATAAAATAATACAGTGTAGAAGGACTATTATAAGAAATCTCTATTCAGAATCTTTATTTATTTTTTTGAATATGGCGTAAGAGCTGCTGAACTATAATCTAAAAACTTTCACAACGCGTTACCTACAAAAACGTTACTCAGTTTCAGAAAATAAATAAACGAAAATTGAACGAAATTAAAAAAAGAAAGGAAATTTCTCGTTCGTTTCCCCATGCAGTGTTTTTTTCTTTTAATTTACTTAAGTTCGTCCCTGGTTTGAACTTTTTTAAAAAAGGCAACGGTATCACAGTAAAAAATCATGAAGTAAATATCCCAGAAAAAAATATTTCTGCTTTGGGTCTTACACTTCTACGAAAAACAAAGTTGATTTCCATAATTTACCTGAAGAAAAATGTTATTTCTTTCGTTCGCGCCTACTGCTTTTAATTCTAAGGAAGAGGATTTGCGAATTTCCTGGTTTTTTTTTGTGGAGCAGTTGTCATAAGTGGAAATTCGAAAAATATTCCCCGGGGATAGTTCATCAAGCTTTTCCACTGTCATTGCTTTGGCCATACTGAGAGCAATCGCATCTTCAGCAGCTTGTTGTCTTTTTAAAGCAACCTTGAACATAAAAAAGTTGAACTACGTCAATCATTCATAAGTCCTATTTCGAAAACTTCTTCCAACAATTAAAAAATACGTCAACTATTTGAAAAATGTTGTTTTGTTACAATTTTCATTTTTAATAAAAATTAAAGGCGAAGCAAGGAGAAGCAAGGCCAAGTCAAGGTAAAGTCAAGGTAAAAGTACAGTCAGGGTAAAGTCAAAGTCAGGTCATGGTTAGTTCTTTACTTTACCTTGACCCGACCTTGACCTTTTTCTTTAAGTTAGTCGAGTAAGGAAAGGTTAGGTTATCTGACCCTGACTTGACCTTGACCAGACTCTGACTTGACCTTTACCTGACCTTGACCCGGTAGTTACTCGACCGTCAACCGACCGTGACATATTTGACAAGTTTATCACTAAAACGGTTTTTGTATATTTGACATAAGGTTTAAATTACAGCATAAAAAATACAGCATTTATCGTTAACTCTCCAAAAATCTAATGTTTTTTAAAAATGCCAATGAGATTGAAAAATTTTAATAGAGTTGTATACTAATTTTTTTTTCAAGTAAAAGTAGATTTGTTTTCGCATTCCATGCAAAAACGTGGCTTTTTTTGTGAATGCATGGGAAAATAAATATTTATGCTACAAGAGAGAAAGATGATTCCAACGAGTGCGTTTGGGCACTCGCTCCGCTCGTGTCCAACTTCGCACTCGTTGGAATCATCCTCTTTCTCCCTTGTAGCATAAGTATCTATTATCTACGACAAAATTTTTTTATTTAGGATAATTTTTTTTATCCTCTGTGCATAATCGAACAAACGATTGAGTACTTATTTATTGTAACAGAGATCAAAAAGGTAAAAAAACTGTGTTGTCTGGTAAAACATGAAAAGAAATTTCGCCCTGCTGTTTTTTTCTCGAGATATTACATCCTGTGCACGGGTATTCCTCCGTAGTCTAATGCTCGCGCTCATTTTCTACAGCTGCTCGCAGCTGTCTAATCAGCGTTAAGCTTCCTAAACAGCTGCGGGAGAACTTCACGATTTCAAGTGAAATCAGATATGAGATTCACTTCAAAGGTGTTTTGATAAATGTGACACAATCCTGCTGCCTGTGATTAGTCGAAACTTATGGAACTCAGCGACTTTGAATGAGATGGCGCCATGTAATTAATTGCTGAGCATTTTTTTTTAATTTAAAAAATTTTCTTACATTACCTTTGTTTTTAGAAATCAATCACGACATACGTATGACATTACTTTCGAAACATCCCCCCCCCCGCCCACGAAAAAATATACATATAAAACACACATATCTTGTAGAAAAAAATTTACGATGTTTTACTCAATTACATTTTTTAATTTTTATTTAAAAATCACAACCCTTCAAAGAGAAGAATTTTGAAAATAATGTCAAATCCTTATTCAATAACCAGAAAAACGATGAAAATGACATACATTCTGTAAAAATAAAATATAGGAATGATATTTTTGAACGAACTATTAAAATTTCACGAAATCAATAGCAAATAATCGTCAAGCAACTCAAAAAACTGTATAAAGGAATAAATATTACGAAAACACAACATTGCGATAACTTGTTTAGAAGAATTTTTTTAACAAATTTCATTTCCATAATAAAAGAAAACTGTTACTCAACGAACCGGAACGAAATAAAAATTTGTAATATCTCGTAAAATTTGAATTTTTCGAAGAACCTGGTAAACCAATTTGCATCCTTTTGGCACCTGTACGGGTTCATGTTTTCAAAAATCTTAGTCCGAATTAGACAACAAGTAAATGATTTTTCCAAAGTCTTATAATCAGATTCTAATGAAAATCACTATGAAGCATGCAAATTATTTTGAAGTGCAAGATCCCTTTTCAAGATCTGTACAACAAAATTCAATTTTTACAAAAGAACTTAAAAAAATTCAATATCTCCTTAATATTTAAATACCTACAAATTATAATGCCGTAATAATCTCCATTAACAAGTTCTCAACTTCATGCGTAACAATCACACTGTCAATTAATAAAAACTACGAAGTCATTATAAAATATGACCGAGTCAATTAACAAAAACTACAAAGTCAGTATTAAACATGACCGAGTCGAAGTAAGGACTGTGTTGCAATAAAGAAGAATCAAAAATCGTAAAATAGAATAAAATGAAATTGGGAGATTAAGAAACATAACACATCTAAAAACACGTCAATACAATAAATCCAGAGGTAAAAACAGATAAGGAAATCAATGAAACTAAACTCATAATAAACTCCCCAATTTCCCGAAAATAGAATTATATCGAACATTCAAATTCTACGTATCCGTCCTGTTATTAATACTATTTTTATTCATTTTAATGTATATCATTTCAGCCGCCAATCTCTTATACCAATTCAATTCCCAGTGCAAAATTCCAACCCTATCCCACTCAAAATCATGACCACTTTCCAAACGATGTTAGAATATAACATTATGAGAAACCGAAGATTGTGAAATATTCCTATGATGTTCATTAAACCTCGTCTTTAATTTTCTTTTCGTTTGTCCCATATAAACCGCGTGACAATCTCTACATTTTACTTTATAAACCAAATTCATATTATCCCCTCTCTGAATAAGATCCTTGCCCTTTTGTGCCCCGTTTAATAATACCTCTAACTAATTGATTTTTAATAGAATGCACTAAATTAAAATTATACCTCCTACATACTCTACCCAATTTTTCAGAAAGACCCTCAACATAAAGAAAAGAAATAACAGATCCAGTAATCTATTTAACTTTATCTTTGACAAAACTACTACTCAAATTATGGTGAACCCTCTTTTTAACGTGACCAACCACTTTCATATAGGCTAAATTCTCATCATGAAATCTCCTACCTGCAATCCTCGTAGCCCTACCTACTAAATAACAAATGAGGCCAATTTTTTGACACTTCGGATGCTTTGAATTAAAATCAATACATCTCCCTGAGAACGTAGGTTTCCTGAACCAATTAAAAACTAATTTTTTTTCCTCTCTTATATTCGTCGTATCTAAAAAGTTAATTCTCCCATTTTCCTCAGTTTCATGTGTGAACTTCAATCTGTCATGATAACTATTAAAACAATCCAACATCTTATCTAATCCGGTTGTAGGAACAATCTACATAACGTTTATAAAAAACCAAGTCAAACCCTAACTCTTTAAGACAATACTCCTCAAGGTAAGTCATAACCAAATCTGCTAAATTCGGTGAAATAGGGGAACCCATCGCAATCATATATTTGGTCGAAAAACTAATTATTAAATTGAAAATTCGTCGATTCCATTACAATTTTTATACCATTCAAAAAATCCTCCGAAGGAATATTGATGCTACACTCTATCTTTGAAAACCTCTTCCTGATCGCGTCAATAACCAATTCTCTAGGCACATTCGTGAACAAAGACGTTACATCTAAAGAAACCAAAACATGATCATGTGGAACTCGGACATCTCTTAATTTATCAACTAATTCTATGCCATCTCAAATATATTCAGTATGTTTTCCATAACCCAGAAGAATACCTTGCGAAAATTTCGACAATTCATAAGTAAGTCCGTCAATTGATGAAATAATAACACGAACTGGATTATGAATTTTAGGTAATCCATAAGCCCCAAGTAAATTACAATCCGTCACATTCAAACGCCTGAAAACAAATTCATCAATGTATCCATTATCGTGCCATTCTTTGACCAACTTCTTACATTTACTCACTATCTTATTCAAAGGATCTCTAGATAAATTGATATAAGTACTCGAATCATTCAATAACTTCAACATCTTAAAATGATAGTCATCTTTATATAAAATCACTACAGAATTACCCTTATTAGCCTTCGTAATAAGAATGAATATCTTATCAGTCAAAAATCCCCTTGCCTCCCAAATTTATCAAAAATCTCTCTCTATGTCTCACATGACCTCGGTTCCTCAAAAAACTGTCAATACTATTTATAATACCATCTCTCATTCCATCTCTATCGCAATCAGGTAATCGAAAAATCCCAGTTTCAAAATTCTTAATTATATAAACAATCGGTAAATTATCAATTATATACGGCATTTGTCCTCAATCTCAAAACATCCAAAACAGATTCAGGAATGACCTTTTGCGTCAAATTTATAACCCAGTACCTTTTATTTTGACTATGACTTATAAAACTCCTAAGTTTCCTCAAATGACCCCGTCTCAAATCCAAATAACGACATTATAATTAACCATATTGCAACAACAAAAATCACGTAATCAATAATCCGGTAATAAATCACTCAAACCCACTTCAATATCACGAATACTCCTTTCCAAAAATTTCAAATGTGTGATATTATTACTAATCTCCCAATTCAAAATCCTCCTTTTAGTAGTCGAAACAAAACTATCAAATCTTCTATTAATATCACGACTGTGTTCTTTTTGCATGCAAAAGAATGCGAAGTCGAAAAATTCGAATCGTAAGAAAAAACTCGACTCCAGGAAAAAAAACAGTTATTCAATTCTCGTCTCGAAAATTCCAAGACATTAAAAAGAAAAAATATTTAATAGACACTTTGATACTCCGCGACACTTTGATACACTTTGATACTTTGATAAATAAAGTTATGCCATTTAATGCAAGGACAGATTAGTTCAAGCTGTGCTAAATTGGGAAAAGAAAAACGAGTTAAATCATTCAAAAATTCCTCCATACTACCGAAATATCGAAACCTTGACACCATATATTTTACCATATATTTCTTATTTATTGAATATATACTATATATTTTTAATGAGAACAGAGGAAATGTACGAGCACCGAAAAAAAGAAAAACTAATTTTTGCAAAACACGCACCAAAAAGGTGCTTCTTGCATCTGAAAACAAACACAAAGGACGTGCATTTCCGACCGGCGATTTGTTTTCGATCATTTCGATGTGGGCGTCGCGTTGTAA
>JAPYZL010108307.1:0-12302 GCA_030522825.1 Platygaster orseoliae
GAATTTCGGGCTTCGGAAAGCCCGGCGCTTCAGCGTGTCATCCCCTCCCCTGCCTACTGGCCGAGCGCGAAACCCCTTATTCAATCGGGACTTTCAATTGCAACTGGACATTATTCTATACTTTTTTGATATTATTTCGATATTCTTTTAAAAAACTTCATGCTACTTGAAAAGTACATTAACGAATGCAAAAAAAATTTAGATTACGACTTTATTAAAACCGGGCTGCGAAAATCCAGTTAGAAACTGCAATTGGTCTGAACCAATTATCAATCAACTGAACGATCATGCCAATTTTTCATTCAGTGTTTCTAAATGAAATTTATAATTGAAAAAACTGTTTTAAACTGAAATTGTTGATTCAAATTGCCGCGATCCATTACTTTTTTCCGAGTCATACTAAAAAAAAGTCATAATTATTATAATAATAATGATTAAAATAATAATTGAAAGTTTCTATTTTCTTTGAGAATTTTTGAATCATGTCTCAGTCACATATTTTTGAGTAATTGTTCAATAACTAAGTTTTCTAACTACATATGAACTCAAAACTCGATAAATGTACGCGTTTTCCAAATTCATTTCAGTAAATGGAAAAATTTCTTTGAGTTATAAAAATTTTACGACCCACTTGCTGAAACACCTTAACGAATCAAATAACACTTAAATAAATATTTAAAAAAAAAACGAATCTACAAACTTTACTCAACTTTTGGAAAAAAATTTTATCTTTTTCTCCTACGAAAATCCAACAACACAAACAACATAATTTTTTCGACTTATCAAGTCATAAAAAAAACCGAATTTTTCCCACGGCGTTAAGAAAAAGTTTTTCAACCGAATCTGAGGATCACGACACTCGCATTGTCACCAGATTCTAGGTAAAAAAATTTTTCACATCTGTCGGGGAATCAACAATTTTTTTTCTTATTTTCGCGAGTACAGTTACCACCGAGGCAAGAAGCATTCGCTGTGGAAAAGTTTCGCGACTGAAAGAAGTGGGACTTAATCGCGGAGTAGATCCGTGTCGAACGCTACCGCGAAAAGGCTACTGCCGAGATACGATCCGCGGCCGCGTTAGTGGGAGAGTCCCATCTGCGGCGCATTTCTTGCCCGATGGCTGGTTCATTACGCAACGATCGGGTCCAAGATAGAGCCCGCGAAACCAGTTTCAAATCAGGCTGTTCGCGACGAGTCGCGGTAGGAGGCACGTTATCCTTCCGCAACCTCGCCTCTGCCGTCGAAACAAAAAAAAATGCCGTAACTCACATTTTCCTTGGTGCACCTTTTTGTCACACATGCATGGAATTTGATTACTTTGCCAGGATTTCCAGTGGTCGGAAAATTGTTATGAGATTGATAGAGATGATTTATGGAATAGTTTTGATTCTGAGAAACTTGGCTGAAGTCTGAAAGTCTGTGATTTTCGTAAGATTATTTTAAATTGTAAAAAATTATTGTTTATTATTAGGTTCAAATTTACTGCTCACCATGAATTTACCAAGAGTTTTCGTAAAAACAAAGTACATCAAAGAAAAAACTTTTCTATTTTGCAAGTATGGTTAATAAGTGAAAAAATTGTAATATTTAGTGACCTCGACTTTCTCAACTCCAGGCTGTATTGAGTAACAGTTTTTTTGTTTTGTTTTTTTTATACCTAACCGCGAAGAGCGACGTTCATTATTAGATCCGCATACGAGCGAGTAGCGAACCCAGGTTATACCTTCTGGGCTGCGCCGGAATTTTATCAGGGATCCCGATCGATCGCGGGCAGCGATACGCGGAAGGGAAAATTAGCGCTGGCTCGGGCAACGGTAATTGAAAGGGATACGAAATTTATCTCTTTTTCTATCCCGTTTTTGATACAGTGTCGTATCTTCAGACACTTCGAGGGTTTAGTTTCAGGAGAAATTGCCTTGAGATTAGATTTTGTTGAGCTTGTAACAGGTTAGTGACAGAGTAACAATAGACATTTTTTCTGATGTTTGAATACTACTTGATAAAACTTGATTTTAAAAATTGAAGAAACTTTGTCAGTTCAGATCTATACTAGAAATTTCAGATTGCAACCGAATTCAGGCGTCGAATTTAGAGAATGTGATATAATAGAAAAATGTTTTTTCTGAAACTGACAGTTTCGACATTTATTGAAAGTTTCATCTCAGTTTTAACATTTACACGGAAAAAATTGTATGGCAAAAATTACCAAAGATTTAGGATTCGTTGGACAACGGTGAAATTTTGTGATTTTTTCCCAAAAAATATAGTAATTTCTACCACATTTTGGGTAAGAAATCCTAAAATTTGGTAGAAATTACCATATAAATTTCACTATTGTCCAGCGAATCCTGAATCGTTTGGTAATTTTTGCCAAAAAATGTTTTCCGTGTATGAAGTAATAAAAAGTTATAAAAAGTTGACAAAATCTTTTACTCCACGTATAAAAATTTTCAAAAAAGTTCTAACTCTTGAAACTTGTGAAAACAGTTGTCATATACAGTACAAACCATAAAAAAAATGATCAATAATTAAAACTTATGAAACGTTAGAAATGCTGAAATGAAATTCTAAAACTTAAGTCGAAATTTGTAATAGCCGCGAAAAAAGCTCATAATTGTCGGAAACCAAGTGATTGGTTCAATTAATAAAACTGTTTAAAAACTGTCATAACTGTCAAATAGTCGAAAAAAACGTCAGATAAAAGATCGAAAATGATGATACACAGAGAAACCGCCACCGTTACTCACCCGAGTGACGCGAGAAAATAATGAGTTGGGTTAGTTACCTGTGAGCGTGCAGTTGTTAATGGTGTTGTTAGCCGTGGAAATGGCCGATTGACTGGTGACAGGTGTGCCGGCGGTCGTGGCTGCGGTTTTTGCTGAGTTATTGGGCGAGAGGGCCTGAGCCTGAGCCTGGGCCTGCTGCTGTAAGTTATAATTCCACGCCAGCAGCATCAGCTTCAGTTTGTCCTCGTCTTTCATAAGTGCGTCTGACAAATTAACAAAAAATGCCGTTTTTTCAAGGTCACTAGATGTTCCTACTTTGGAAAAACTATGTAACTGCAAAAATCTCTTAAAAGTTTTCTTTACATTAAATTTTATTTAAATATGTTACGTCAATAATTTTCAAATTTTATTTATTATTCAAATAGAACGTCTTGTAACTCTGCGATTTGTCGGGAAACGCGTTTTCGCGTCGCGAAAAATTCCGCGGATGCGCAAACAAGTCGATAAATCTGTACTGAAAATTGGACGCCTCTGGGACAGGAAAAAAGGGGATTTTTTTCATCGTTTTATCAGAGGAAATTTTTATCGGCGGTGAAAGTTTTATACTCGAGGGAAAAAAAACGATTAACGCGGCGCGAACGGCTGCTCGGATCATGAATGCAAATGGATCGAAACTGAATTAGCGAAGTTAGCGGGTCGTCGGCAGATAGGAAGCGAGATACGGAATATACACGCACGGCGTAATTGCGATTTATTAATTATTGAATCATCGTTGCCCGGAAGCAGTTCCATTTATTACTGTTCCAAAATAAAAGATACTATCCGAAATTTGAGAGATACTGATATCTTTAACGTTGCCTTTTTTCAAATATTTTTTAGAATTTAAAGATGATCGTTAAATAGAATCGTGAATAAAAATATCAAAAGTGGTATATTATTCTGACACTAGCTGTGTTTCTGAATGTGATAAAAAAATATTTTCATTGTTTTTCGAGAAAAAAAATCATACAATGCAGTTGACATTAGGTAAAAAGTTATTGGAGTAGAATTCGATGATTCTTGATGAATTCCTGAGATTTTCAATAGATTACGCAATATTATTGAGTACGTCTCAGATACTTGATAAATTTCGTTTGAATATTATTTAAAATTTTTTGAAAAATTTACAACCTAAATAGGATATGCCAAAACAATTAATTCTTAATTAATATCGTGAAAATTTGATGAACAAAATTTTGTTTTCACATGGTATGTGTATAGCAAAAAAAAGTTAATCCAATTCTATAAGGATAAAAAACTGTCGACGTTTTTTCCAATTGTAAATTGCTTATTTTTTCAATCATCGAATTTCAATTTTGAATATCATTTATTCTCCCTTGAAAAATTTGTAGTTATTTTCACGATGCTACCGAGAATTCCAAGATATCACTATTCTGATACAAATATGCCATACCATCTACCGCTGATTTTTTTTTTTGAAATGCACCAATCAAAGTTAACAAAGAATTCAATGAATGTTGATGTTACAAAATTATTAAAGTTCCAAATAAAACTAAGTTTGTTTAAATAATCACAGCATCAATCTAGAAATTCTCAAGCTCAAAATAAACACACAATAATGTATGTTCTCAATGTTCAATTCAACCTGTTCAATACTTCATAATTATTTTATACTGTTTCATTGAAATGACTTTTCTGCAGGCGTACAAAATCGTGGAAAGTTATCAAGTGTCGCGTTTCATTTTCAAGTTTCCAGCTTGAACAGTAAAATGACACCAAATAAAATTGATTTCATCTGAAAATAATACAAGAAAAGCTTTGCAACAAATAGAATTCCTATAACATTCAAGCACTACAGCAATTCACAATTAATCATGAAGTAACAGGTCAATGCTCATAAACTTTAGAAAATTACTTCATAAATCTAATAAACTGCATGAATTTCTACAATATAAAACAACGAGAATTTTCAACTTAATTCAACTTTTCGACGAAGCTCATCCTGAGATTATTGTTGATCAAACGATTATTAAAATAACATAAAACTCTAAGCGAAACATGATATAATGCCAATAACACGATGGAGGATTTCCCGATAAAATCTTTCAAAGTGTAAATGATAATCCAACAATATAAGTACTCACTCGACGAATAATGATCGTCCTCGGAAATGTCGTTTGGTTCGGATGCTGAAATGTTTTCCTGCAACAAAAAAAGAGGCAAAACGTTATCGTCGATAGCAGTTATTAATTTTTTTCTATAATTCCTGCGAGAGCGTACATTTGTTTTATCAGCTGGTATCTGCGAGCGAGTTTATCGGCTCCGCATCGTTGGACGATTACCGCAGACGTTTCAAATTCAATAATTTTGTGCGTCTTTCACAATAACCACAAATTCTGGCTACGCGGTAAAATTTAATTAACAAGAATTTTTCAAAAAGCACTTGCGTAAATGTTTCTTTGATTTTTACAAATTTAAGGAAAATTAAATGGTTCGAATATTCGAACTCATTGAGTAAATCAGCTATTTGAAATAAGTAAATATACATATATATAATTATATGCACAATTATATAAATTACTGAGTGTAAATTCTTTTTTCGGTACATTATTTTAATTTACAGAATAGTTTTACCAATAATGTAAGCAGTTGAATTTGTTTTGTTTATGTTACTAGTTAGACAGTATTTTATAGTGAGTTTTTTTTAAGTTAAAATTGTTAAGAATTTTTATATGAATCATAAAACAAATAATATATAAGTATATACAGTATATTATTTACTATATAGTATATTATAAATTAGTATATATAATAAACTTTCATTTACAATCTCTTCAACAAACACTTCCATAACTCAAAATCAAGTTACATTGACTATAAGTATATCCGGCGAAAATTCAACCTTCTATTAACATGGTAATGAAATCCACGAATTTTCCTACATGTGACATTTCCATCTGGTTCACCTTATTTTTTCGCTTTCGAGGTTTTCATGTTGCAAATGAGTTTGGGTCTTCGTGTGCAAACCGGAAATCGATCGGCGCGATTGTAGGGGTGTCGCTGATTGATTTTTCACTGTGAAATTAACAGGTTTCCCATTAAGGCTGGGCGGCCCGTTTCGCAAGATGCGGGACTGTCGGCTATATGGGCGCAGCAGCCTCTCTATCTGTGTCAGATCTCGCGTTGCAACATCAGAAGGTCGACCGGTATCCATCGGAGGAGAATAGCGCCGATTGATACCGCGCTTCGTAACGATGCGCAAAAAGAGCGAGAGGCCTCGCTATTGCGCAATCGCCCGAGGTGCCTTCGAAAAGCTTCCAACTTTTTTTTCATAATTTTTGCCATGGGCGAATCTCGTTTCTGTTTTTTTGTTTTTTTATTATTCCGCGAGTCACCTCAGGTTCTGGTTTATCTACAATCGCCTTATTGTTATTGACAAATCAGTGTTGTCGAACAGAAACAAAAAAGTGGAAATTTTGTTTGTTTTTGCATTGGTGTGATGAGAGTGGGAGGGGGGTGTTGAATATGTTAAGATACTTAGCAAAGAATGTTGTTAGGTCTGTTGAAATTATCTATTTTGACGGGATTGAGTAATATTTTAATGTTTAAGTTCAGACTGGAAAATTGCTGAAGGTTTTTGGAGGAATTATTATAGAACTAATAATTTTGTCAAAAAAGTGTGAAATGATTAAATGTTATTGTTTTTTTTTTATGTTGATGCAGATAATAAGTCTCTCCGAAATTCTCAAAAAAATTGTTTACTTTTTTACTTTTTAAAATCGTGATTTGTATTGTATCGAACGACTAGCTTCTGTTTTATTCAAGCAAACGGTAACACAGAGTTTTAAAATTTTCTAATGAACTCGTCAGATCTTGATGGGGTCCTTGAAAGTGCTTTCATTAACATACAAATCGACAGGGCATTGATCTTTGCACTTCACCCTAAACGGTTTTTGCGTTTGTTGGTACGATTAAAGTTTCCCGGTTTCTTACCTACGCGCGAGTCGCTGCACTTCCGCCGGATGTGCCCTGATAAATGGGGAATCTCGCTGGCGGTGACACCCACGGATAACAACGAAAAAATAAACGCGTAAAGGGTAAACCACCAAGTGTTTCCTGAATTCATTTCGGTAATTTTTCGCGTTACTCTTGTTAGTTAGTAAGTACGTTGATAATTTATTGTTGTTGTTTTTTAATTTTTTTTAAAACTAGTTTAAACTTTAAATTAGTTTCAAAAATCAGGTTCCTTGATACACCAACGAAAAAATTTCCGTGAAATCATCTATTTAGTATTCACTCAAGACCTGTAAATTTAAAAAACCCTTGAAATCGAAAACCTGTGGCTGTTTTACTTAATATAGTTTTACGAATACAAAAGTAACTGTAATTATTTTCGATATCTCCAAACACGCAAGGATCTGTATCCCCGCGGGCCCTGACTTTCTCGAGAACCCTTTTTTAGGGTCGACCGGACAAACAGGGCCCGGACCTTGCGGGCCGTATCTGGCCTATGAAAGACGCCGCTTCCTGAGGGATGTATCATTCCCGCCGCGAGGATAACAATACTCAAGGGGTCGAGGGTAAAAATGAAGGTAAAAAGCGGAAGAAATAAGAAGAAGAAAACGAGTCGATTCAAGAGAAGACGATCATACCCTTTTCCATGGGTCTGTTATGAAAATAAGGAACGAGAATTAGTGCTCAAAGACAAAAAAAAACTTAATCATGTATACTATACGCAATTTTTGGATACACAAGTATCCAAAAAATCAAAAGACAAAATTTTTTCCGTTGGAAATAAAATTTAGTAGAAAAAATGTGCGTTAGAAAAAATGCTAAGTGGAAAAAATTAAGTAGAAAAAACTGACTAGAACGCTATACAATTGGTTCTTACAAGCATACTGTTTTTTTCGTGTACAAAACTTGCGTCGCAAAAGCAGATAGGAATCGCTCGCTTGTGATCTCGCTGTCGCCAGAGTCGTCTTGGGCTGATTGGCGGGTACCGGCTTGGCTGGACCCGCTTGACCCCTGACCCCCGAGCGACTCGTTCGACTTTATATCCCGGGGCAACGCGCGGAGCGCCGCCGTCGCGCTGGGAGCGGAATTCTCTGCTGAGCGACAAACAATTGCCATCAAGTGGCTTAATTACCGCCAACTAAACAAACGTTCCACGTATCGCCGAGGCGTCGCCTTCGGGTCCCGGGTACAGGTCCCGCGTGCCCATGCAGATGCGATACCCTGGGACACGAGTCGTATCTACCATTATCGTCAACCTCCTTCGCCCGCTTTCCCACGTCACGCAGCTGGAGGCGCGTGTGAAACACACGTGATTCTTTTCGGAATGTTACTTATAACTTTGATAATTCTCATGATTATCGATCTTTTTAGTTATAAATTTAATTGTAAAAAATTAAATGAGTTATGAAATTATAAAATTAAAAAATTATAAAATTTTTGCCGATAAATTGACATTTCTAAAACTTTTCGAATGTTTGTTGAAAAAATTATAAAATACCTTTTATTTCTATGTATGTATCATTCATTATTTATAGCACTTAGATATGATTTTATGTTTGAAATTTTCATTATTTACTATGTTTCGTCCAATTTTTTTTCAGTTTCATTTTGAAAATCGAGGTAAAATTTTATTTCAATGGATTGTTCAAGACGTTCTTCGATTGATTTTAACAGAAAGCTGAATTCTCAACAATAAAACGTTAAAAAGAAGTATTTTTGGGAAATAAAATTACCAAACATCATAAATATTAGTAAATTTGAGTTTATTTTCCATAATTTTGAATCGAAAACGAAAAATGTTTGTTATTTTTTATTTAATGTTTATGAAAAAAGTAAGAAATGATCCATACACGTATTAGTCATTCATAAATGACAAATTTTGAAATTAATTTTTTTTTCATTTTTAATACATACAACTATGTCATATGAGTCTCCAAAATTTTTACAGTTCAAATAATAAAATTCTAGAAAAGGAATATATTTCTTTACTTTTCCAACAACTTATCTTATCAATAGTGATTTTTCTTTAAAAAATTTTTCATCGCGTTTGGCAGTAAATCGATATTTTTCTCATCTTCCTATTATTTCTATGAAAACATATTGAATATTTTTCAAGTGAAAGTTTTATTTTCACATTTAATACAATTCTGATGTTTTGGCCTTTTTCTAAATACTATTATTTTATACGTTATATTTTTTTTAAATTTGACTCTAAAAAATGTAGAAAACTTTCGCTTTTTTACGAAAAATAAAAAAATAAAAACTATAATCTACTTTAAAAACTATATTTTATGAACATTTTTCTGTTTTTAGTGTTGTTACAGTGTAATTTCATATATTGTTAAGGAATGTTCATGCCTTAAGATAAACTGTAACTCTGAAATTCAGAATAAATTGATAACAATGTCTATTTTTTAAATAAAATATTGAGAAATAACATTCAATCAATGGATTTTCAGAATATTTTGGTTTTTTTCAGCCTTTTTTTTTATGAATCGAGTTTATTAAAAATGAAATCCGAATTCATATTAACTGAATAGGTAGTAAATTAAGCAACAAATGTCATCTGAAGACACCATAGTATAAAACTTGAAAAATTTACTATTATGAAAATTAATGCTCATTTGGAAAAATTACTAACGCCATAGAATTTATCATACTTAAATTACCTACCTCAAATAATTGTTCCTCAATTTTTGAATTTCTTTTAATATTATCTTTCATATCAAGTCAAGAATGCAAATCGAAGTTCTTTATCAATATTTTTCACGTATATGAAACATCTTGAATTAATTGTCTGATCAACGATTTTATAACAATCAATTCAATCAATAAAAAAAAATTCTAAAACTTCCTTCACATTCTTTTGGAACCTCACGGCAATCAATAAAAAAGTTAAGACTATCCTCGGATTGAATGATAAATGTGCCCTTCACGTTCGAGAAGATTCAAAAGAAACGCACTGGGCGACTCGCGTACGTGAGTATAGATGGACAGACGAATGGGAGACTGTTACTCCCAATTGTCCCTCATTGCGTCGGGGTCAAATAAGGTAGCCAACTGGCTATGGCGGACACCGAGAGGATAAACCGTGTATACCGTACACCAAGTTCGCTCTCGTGTGGGAAACAACGTGAGAAATTCGAGCTTGCGTCATCGCTGTTGACGAGGGTTTCTTCAATTAAACCGACTCCACAATCACTTGACTGAGATCGGCATTTTCAACGTTTATGCTTTTTTTTCGTAGCGTCAAAAGTTTTAATATTTCTTATTTTTTATTCACCAAACACAGTGTCCTTAGGAATTCGAAAATATATCAGAGTTTCGTGACAGCAACTAAAGATTTGGTAAGTGTCGGACCAACAAACTGAAGGTCAGGATATAACAAATTTGAATCTTGTTATGACAAACAACATTAAAATTGATAGAGTAATTTAAACCACTTCAAAAATTCCAAAATTGAATCAACTTTTAACCATGTGTTAATTTTTGTTGAATTCCTCACTTCCAAGCTTATGACTGTATCATCTATGAAATTCCTTATTAAACATTCAACATTCCAAACCTACATTACAATAATTCCAAAAACTTCAAAAACGTTTTCATCACAATTTCCTGAGCACCAATCCCCAACGCAACCAACAATTCCATCATTTTTTACCCTTCCCCAAGTCACGATTTATCTGTAATCAAATACCATTCGTCTCAACCACGACGAATAAAGATCTCAGCATCTCTTCCCTTCTCTAAAAAGTCGTCAGTTTCCCCCTAGGGGCTTTTTTGACTTTGCTTCAATCACACTTTTTGCACGTATCGGCTGCACATGCGGAAAGTCATATTCACAAAGCGGGTCTTTATTATCGAGGTGATCGCCGGTGACTCGAGTTCCCCTTCCCCTCCCCCAAACCCCCTCTTGCCATAGGAGTTTTTTCTTCATTTCCCCCACTTGGTGTCTAATGCCTCCTCGATAATACGCTTATCGTCGCGAGGCAGCTTATTAGAAACGAGTCACGGCCTCTAATCGGTGGGAAAATCACAGAGACTCGATATTGCCGATCGAGTATGTGGCTTTCAGGAAAAACGATCCGCGACGACGCTCCCCCCCCCCCCACCTACCGTCTCGCGTGTACACTCGATCCGCGAGAGAAGGTGGAATGGAATTTCACGCGTTCTTGAAATCATGACGGATTTGATGGATAAGAAGTAAGCCTGTTGATTTTTTAAGCGATTGGGTGATTGAAAACGAGTGGAAAAATTGGTGTAGCTGAAACATTTCGTTCGTATACATTCATTTTCGAAATTTCGATTAAGGAAAATGATTTGAGAGATAAGATCAAATAATATTGTTACTTCAAACGATTTCATTTGTTTTTTAACAAAATTTTTTTTTCAAAATAAATGACACATCCAAAAGTGCTCAATTCTCATATAAAAATTTTCCAAAATCATTAAAAGTTTCAATAAAAGTACGACAACCATCACTCATCCACAGTATCTCTGAATTCTATAGGTTCCAAGAAACTTCCTCATTTTAATGCTAAAACACGTCATTTAAACGATGATGTCTGCAAGAAAAAAAAATGTTCACGAAGAGAAAGGGGAAAGAAGTTGAGGGCGCTGGAAGTTTCTTTACGAGTCTCAATGAGAACGAGAAGACGTTCAGGATACGTATCTCCGGCGGAATATGATAACCAGATGCCACTTCTTCTGTAAAAACGATCAACCTTGAATGATCCGACGTGCTCTCACGAAAAAAAAAATGACCGGTGATAACATCCACGAACGAGAAGGCCGACAAAGGGCAAGCTTTCGTCGTTTTGAGATGTTGCAATTTAGCCCGCGGAACGTATATCGGTGACTTTATCGCGTTAAGCTTTTTTCAAAAACACGGAGAATCACAAAAGCATTTGAATACATGTAAAAGAGTAAGAAGATCCATGTGTGAAATGTAAATTATGAGCCTAGACATAAGATGATTATTTACATAAATAAAATCTTAGTTTTCTACTTATAGTAAATTATAACTGTAATGAATGTATAAATTATAATAAAAATTTTTTTTTTTAAATTCAGTTTTTGAAATCCTTCAAATCAGAAAGGCAAGTAAAAAAACTACCAAGCTTAAGACCTTGCGCGAGAAGTGAAACTTTTTAAAAAATTCACGGAGTGGGAAACTTATTTAAGATTGAATGACACGTTAAAAAAAATTATTTAACGAATTTCGAACTATGGATATTTTTAATAATTATTTAAATTCATTTTGCAGAACTTTGGCATTTGAAAATTATTTAAGGTTTGTAAAAATTGAAGTATCGATAATTGCCTTGATACTTCTGGAATTGATGTCTATTTTTCAAAGATTGATGAATTTATTGAAGAATTAAACTATTATGTTTTCTAAATTTACCAAGTCCCAATGAAATATATTCTGTTATAGATTGTAAAAAACTTCAAATTAATTTTTAAGTCTTCTATTTATTTTCATTTTAGAACAATATTATTGGTCTAAAATGTTCTATATGGTTTATTAGAAATTAAAGTGAAAATGGGCCAATATAACCC
>JAPYZL010108329.1:0-11897 GCA_030522825.1 Platygaster orseoliae
ACGCCCACGCACAATAGCTGTCAAAAACTGACTGGACATTCAAAATGGCCGAAATTGTCAACATAAGTGAGGGTCATAAGTACCAACATAACGCCACCACTAGATCAAAAATCGAACATACGTAGCCCGCGAAAATTCAAAATTCGCGATACTTTTTGAACAAATCTCGTACACCCCAAGGCAATCTTGGAGCATTCTATGAACAGAAGTAAAATGTCAAGACTAATGTGGCAAGCCGCCCTACCCTTCGTTTCATTAGATTGACCCGTCTCTCGAGTCAGATTTTAAGACTGCTCGCCGAATATAGAGAGGTCAAGCGCGAATGATCCTCATTTTGCTGCCTTCGTCATCCACCAGCTGGTAAGACAATCCCGACAGTGCCTTCATCTTGTGATCTTGGGGTTGACGAAAGTGGTTAGACCACCCCGACAGTGCCTCCATCACTTGATTCGGGAGTTGATGAGTTTTGGTGAAGATCTGTCACACGAGTGTTTTCGGAAACGCCTATTTCGTGCCTACAGTCCCATCTCTGGTAGCCTTACGCCAGATAGTCATCTCGTTTCTTCCACGAGTGACAGCCTGTTCTAGGCAGACTAAAGCCAAATCACATGTACCAAACCAGACCAAGGGCCACTTTAGAGACCCTTTATTGCATAACCCATTGACAACACCATCGATACCACTCTAGTGTATCTAGTGCCTTTAGGCAGAAAAAGAACGTGTCGACGCTCTCTGGATACCTCCTGGCTTGAGGATTCGCCATTCATATCCTGCCACTCTGATTTTTCGCCAGTTTATTGGACAATCACTTTAGTTTTCAAAACAAGAACTTAAATTGAGGAATATTATTAACGTTTAAGAGTTAACAAACGAAGTAACAATCGACAGTGTTGACATTATTACGACGATAAGGTTACAGCTGTGATGGAAATGTATAGGAAGCCGCAAAAAGCGCTAAAGTGTTTTTATTGCACACTAGATAGCGACAGTTGTCGTACGAGCAGCGAAAAAATTCAAGGTAACTCTAGTATGTTTGCAAAAAAACATTTTTAATCGTCAGTTTTAAAATTTAAATTCATAATATAGAATTCATCATTCTCAATTAGAGAGAGTGTGAATTGTGAATAACAAAAAAGAAATTAGATGATAGTACATAGTATGAAGCTTCCGTTTTTCATGCATAATAATTAATTTTTCAATAATTTTTCTGATAAAACAAAAGTATTTAAAACCACGTTGCAAGTAGAAGCTAAAAAATTATGATTGACGCGCGTAATACCAGTTGTCGATTTTTATTTCTTGATAAAAAAATTCATTTTAGAGAATCCCACGGCTGACCACCAAAACGTTATTATTTCATAATCTGTAACATCGTTTGAGGTAAATTTCGAAATTTTTTCGGATTTTTAAAATTTGGGGAACGACCAAAATTTTGAGTTTTTTTGGAAAAAAAAATTTTTTTCAAAAAACGTTTTTTCAAAAAATTTTTTCGAAAACTTTTTTTCAAAGTACATACTTTGGAGATATTCTGTGAATTTTTTTGAATTTTTCGTTTCACGCCTGTGGGTGTCAGAAATCAAAGAAAAAGACAGAAAAATGCGGTTTTTTCAACTGTATTGTGCTGTAACTTCCGTAATTACCTTCAGAAACTGCTTAAAATTGGAAGTAAAACGTAAATATGGTTCTTTTATCATCCTCTAAAATTTGAACGCATTCTGAGACACATGCCCATAATGTCCAGCGACTTGACATGGAATGCCCCACGCGTATTTTATCATCCAAAATAGAAAAAAATTTTTATAGCCCACATGAATTAGTTTAAAAAATTGAACCTTCGCTTTTTTGTTGTACACGATGTCAGATTTTGACTGTTATTTTTCTAGACAATTCCTGAAATTCTTTCCCTTCTTTCAAGCCCAGTGAATATGGCTCTGTCACACAGTATTCCTAGGCCGGCTGTAATTTCGTCGAAAATGTGAGAATCGACAAGAGAGAGTTGATTTTTAAGGATTTTTTTGCGTCGAATCCGAATGTGCAATTATTTTTTTCAAAACAACCTGTAGTAATAAACAATTTCTTCTTAAAATTTGTTATACAAAATTGTTTCGAGGATAACCCTTCCCCCCCCACTCTCGATTTATAAATTTCGCGATATTCAACGGGCTGCTAAATAAATATAAATCAATTTCTAAGGTTCAGATATTTTTACACATGTGATTCGAAACTTAACGAACAAGAAAAAATGTTCGTATGATTTTGTTATAAATATTTTAGCGGCATTCTGAACGTTCATACAAAGGCGTTTTTTAATGGCAGGAATGATTAAAAATCACTAGAATGTCAAAAATCGAAAATTTAAACATTATGAGATAAAGTACATATTTGATTATAAAATAGACTCTTATTATTAATTTAGGAAAAAAATTAACAAAAAAGCGGGCCTTCGAATGATTTTTTCGAAAAATCAAAGTTTTTTTTTTTTTTTTTTTTGTTAAAAATTCAGCTAAAACTTATTGATAAAGTTTTTGAATTTTCTTCATAATGGTTTGTGTCATAGCTATTGATGTATTTAACAACATAATAAAATTTCAAATCTATTGGTTTAATAGTTTTTGAGTTACAATATATACCAATCGTAAAAACACTATTTCGAGAAAAATGCTTTCAAAGTTTGTGAAACAATGTTCCGTAGGTATATGAAACCAACTCACCTCCGCGGCTAGAATTTTGAGAGTATTTCGAATTTTCACTTGAAATTTTCAGGGAACATTCCTGAATAGATAAAGATTTAAATAAGACTATAAAAAAAAATCGATTTTTCGACACTTTGAATGGTGAGGGGGGGGGGAGGAGGTTATCCTCACAACAATTGTTTATAACAAATTTTTTTATAAAAATTTTTATTACTACAGTTAGTTTTGAAAAAATAATTGCACATTTGGAATTGGCGCAATAAAATCCTAAGAAATCAACTATCTCTTGTCGATTCTCTCTTTTTCCACGATATTACAGCCGGCTTAGGAATACTGTGTGACAAAGTGTTCACTGTGTTCACTGGGCTTGAAAGAAGGGAAATAATTTCAGGAATTGTCTAGAAAAATAACAGTCAAAATCTGATACCATGTACAACAATAAAAAAAAGGTTCAATTTTTTAAACTAATTCTTGTGGGCTATAAAAAATTTTTTCTATTTTGGATGATAAAATACATGTAGTTCCCATTTTAAATTTCACTTCTCTAGAGGCACGTGCTAATATAGTCTGAATTGGCTTGAATATTGACAAAATTTTTTTTTTAATACTTTGATTAATTTTCCGGCCGGTCCCGTAACATTTTCCAACTTTGCCCAAATAAGGACCACCCTAATACATGTATAGACTGCATAACGTCAAAAAAAGCAGAGACTGATCACAGGGCATCAGACTACAGATGTCCGTTGCTGATAAGGCATAAAGAGATCAAGGCAGTACAGACAAAAGAACACATCATTTTTATAAAGGCATCACAAAAGAGGAAAATGCAGAGGACCTTTTGCGGAAAGACAGAATGACAGAACAGCTGGAACGAGCAGCTTCCCAACAGTATTAAAAGATATGTATACATAGATCATACATTGAGATTGTGAGAAATGGAACAAAAAGTCCTATAGAGAACATGGAAAAAAATTATACAAAGAAAATTTTTAGAAAAACAGACGGAAACGAAATGGTAGTGCATGGAAGACAAACAGAAAACAAGACATTAAGACCGCTTAATCGAAATGAAAAGGCCCAGGACCCGAGAGAAAACAAACAGAAAAACATCGAGAACTAGAAGAGGGAAAGAAATGAAAGAAAAAATACCCTGGACATAGGAGTTGAATCCACAGACAAAGAGAAAACTGAGAAATATGAGATATATAAGGAAATACAGATGGGAGATAAAGAAAGTTGTATGACTAATTCCGTGCACAACAAAACCAAAAATGGAAAACAAGTACAAATGGACATGAAATAAGAGAAATGACAGAAATAAAGAGAGTAAGAGACACAGAGAGGAAAAGGAAAGAAAGAGAAATCCTTCAATTCGACAGTGAAAACAACGTATCAAGAAAGACTTATTAGGACTACCTTCCAGTATATACCTAGTTGAAATAATGAAATGCTTTAGACAAGAAATAGACATATCGATGTATGCCGATGACATTGTGATATTTATCTCCCACACCGATGTCGGAACCATAATAAGAAAAATAAAGGGAGGCACTTAAGGACCTGAAAAAGTGGTTATAAAACAGAAAACAGAACATCGCATCGACGACTTCACAATCCTCTTTATTCTCAAGAACCTTCAAATTCTGAGTCGACATAAATCAGTTACAGAACAAAATCTTAATCGACGATATTGAAATGAAACTACACACAGAGGTGAAGTTTCTGGCAGTATACCTTACACATGATCTAGAATAGGACCTGCATCTCAACCACTCAGCCGGGAAAGTAGCTAGACACCTGAAAATTATCAAATCTATATGTGGTATAAAATGGAAGCTGATCTTACTAACCTTATTAATATATACAGGGGCCTCCTTAAGGAGGGAACACCGTGTAAATAGCCAAAATCGTATGTTAAGTTCATGCTTGGATTAAAGGAATAGTATAAATGTTAAGGAGCTGAAATTCAACATGAATGAAAATTATTATTTATACAATGATAATAAATTATTAGCTTTGCAAATATCATCAACCAATCGCAAATATTAGCTCGCAAAGTAGCACGTGCATTTCCTGAAGTATAGTAAACGGTGGGAAATCTAGAGCTTCGAGAACTCAATCTGCAGCCAAAACGTAACTACATTTTTTGTGAATGATTACGTTTACTAGAACTTGACATTGGCGGATTTCGAAAACAAATTTTTTTTGCAAATTATGTGATAAAATCCAAAAAAATGAGTTTTTTTCAACAGTTTTTTTGCCATAACATATTAAAACAATTTTTTTTTGAAAACGAAAAATGTCACTTCCAAGAAAATTTGATAAGCTAGGAAAAAAAAAATTATGAAAATCGGTCAAGTTGATCTCTCGTTATCTGTCCCACCGTTTTAAAAACATGGATCGTGGAAAAACAGGTTTTAAGTTTTAGTACGAATTTAATGATTTTTTTGTAAACTCACGTCTCACAAAACATTAGTCTGCTATTTAAGCTTCATACATAAATATTTCGGACTCTTTGTAGAAGCTATTTTCCTTTATCCTTTTCGTCCTTGCTATTGTTCAAGTTTCCTTCGATTTATTTGATTACATTGATTGAGAATATTTCTTTATTTTCCTACCCAAATTGCCGTCACGTTATCAATTTCCAGAATTTCGCTCCCAAATTTTTTGTGCGTAATCCTGAATATATTTCCCCTATAATAAAAGAAAATTTTTTTTTTAGATTTTTTTGAACTTTTACACGGTGTTCCCCCCTTAAACCCACAATTGAAGGTGCACCGAGCATAACGCGATATACGCGTGACTCCTCGCATCCTAGTAGGCAAGGGAGAGGATGACTAGCGATGCTCGGCCGAGTAGCGGCGAAGATTTAATCCGAAACGAAATTTGGAAATCGCAATATCTCGGTTGCCTCTGGTCAGATTAACATAATTTTTCGCAGAAAACATTCGTAAATCTTTAGCACTACTGCTGAGCTAAACGGATTGTTCAAAATGTTACGACATATAAGCTAAAAAAATCAATAAAATTATTTCAAGTGTTATTGAAAAAAAAACAATAATACTAATTATCGGATTTCGAAAATAACCTTCTAAATTCATTCTCAGAAGCATCGGAAATCGTATTATAAAGGTTTCCTCAAAATTCAATAATTATTATCATTGTTTTTTTCAATGAAACATGAAAAAACATTGCTGATATTTTTAGCTTATATGTCGCAACATTTTTATCAAACTGTTTTGCTCAACAGTAGCGCTTATGATTTACGAATGTTTTCCACGAAAAATTATGTCAATTCAACCAGAGGCAACTGAGATATCGCGATTTCCAAATTTCGTCTCTAATTAAATCTTCGCCGCTACTCGGCCGAGCATCGCTAGTCATCCCCTTCCTTGCCTACTAGGATGTGAGGAGTCACGTAAATATCGCGTTATGCTCGGTGCACCTTCAATTAATTGGGGGATTACGCCAATCAATAGAACGAATCAGAAATCGATTACGGAACTGGATATAATATAATATGCAGCACTCCGTACGGCACTCGAAGTGATCAGGACCACCTGTCAAATACCTGTCAGACTGGATCTCCCTGGAGAAAGGACACTCGCGGCTGACTGGAATCTAGGAATAACTACATAACCGACCTCCTCGAACACAAGCTCTATTTCCTCAAACCAATATTTGAAATGATGGTAGAGGCAGCAAAAATCCTGGAAACTCACAAAAAACAGATCTTATTTCCAGAATTGATTTTTAAAAACTAGAAAGAATGCCAGAAAAACTGACTAATTTTCTTTGTGAACAATAGACCTGAACTTCCCCTATGAACTGAACGTCTTCACACCAGAGATTGATACCTCGACCGGACATGAACTCGAAAATTGTACCTCTCCCAACAGGGTTTCGAAAGAAAACGATGAAATCGTTTCAGAAAATATTTAGAAAAGAAATCATATCATTTCCAAAGCACAAGTTAATGTAAAAAGTACGGAGTAACGACGAGAAATTGACGATGTCATTTGACATATACTTGTTAATAGAAAGTTCTTAAATAATCCGACCTCATTTAATTTCATAAAGAAGATGCTAAGAGATACGTCAAAAATATATCATTTCTTGATGAGGGCCTGATAAAGAGGCCTAAGCTTGAATAAAAAAAGGAACAGGGAAGTTTTTGTTATTTTCATTTTGCTTCAAAATGATCGGAAATCAAAATATTGAAAATCATAATCAAGGAGTGCTACATAATCACCATTTTTATGAAAAAACGGAATGAAATTTTTTTTAATAATTATTAAAAAACAAATAATAAAATATAAGTCCTCGTTTTTTTTTTTTTTTTTTTCCTTAGCTCTCGTTATAATACTTCTTTGACAGTGGTTAAGAAAAACATGAAATGTACGTTAAATAGCAAAAAATTATTTGCTGAAAAAATAGTATATTACTGCGAGTTTTGAAAATGTCAGTTTTAACGAAACGGAAGTTTGCAGCCCGAGGCGAAGCCGAGGGCTGTAATCGTTTTGTCAAAATAGGCAATTTCCAAAACTCACAGTACGATATTTTATTCACAGTTCGCTAGTAATTCACGTCCAAATATCTGATTACTAGCAAATTGTGAATACAAAAATAAAAGGTATGGCCATTATCATTAGATTTTTTTAATGAGTTTTACTATACAATGATAAAAATAGATCTTTTTCCGGTACTTTCAATAAAACATTAAATAAAATTAAATAATTTACTTATGATGAATTATGAATTGATGCTAACTTAACCCCATTAGCCATAAAAGGTTCTATAAACGTACCTGAAACGTTTCTTGAAAGGTTCAGGAAACGTTCCCGGGACCATTTAAACGTTTATGGAACGTTTATAAAACCCTGAAATTTCCGCCTATAAACGTTTGTGCAATCGTTCTACAAACGTTTCAGAACGTTACTGAAACGTTCGAAGAAACGTTTGTGGAACGTTTTCATAGGTACTTTAAACGAATGCAGTGTACGTTTGTCAAACGTTTTGGAAACGTTCCATCAAACTTTTCTCAGTTAAAAATTTTTTCAACGTTATTGTATTCCTATATAACACCGAAAATCAAGCGTTAGAGTTGGTTTTGGGCATTTTGGGGCATAATTTAATGAACTAAAAAAAGCACCCCGTGAGATTTGACCCCGGAGCGTGTCTATTTCAAATCCGATACACTAACACCGTGGCCAACGCTGCTATTACAAATAAAAGGTAAATCTTTGACTATGAGCTTCTTTCATTACTTTCAAATTAAATATTTTAACAGACGATAAATTATGGATTTTAATTCTAAGCGGCCACACTGGACTACATCTCCATAAGGAAATTATAGGTTACGTAATAGGTGTGGCCGCTAAGGGTTGAGGATATGTTTGATAGTTTTATCCTGTGATTGAATTATAGAACCCTGAATTGTAAAATATATAATCAAATTATAGGTAATAAATATACAATTAAATGAAAAATATAAAATCCTAAATTGTGGATTGTGATAGATTTTTGACTTGATAATCCAGTTTTACAGGTAACACATGAGATTTGTTATTTGTTTCATGATTTTCCACAGGATAAAACTATCAAACATATCCTCAGAAAAGCTAATTGACCGTTTGTTAAAATATATCATTTGACAGTAATGAAAGAAGCTCATGACTAAAGATTTACTTTATACTTGTAATAGCAGCGTTAGCCACGGTGTTAGTGTATCGCATTTGAAATCGACACGCTCCGGTGTCAAATCTCACGAGGTGCTTTTTTTTAGTTCACTAAATTATTCTCCAAAATGCCCAAAACCAACTCTAACGCTTGATTTTCGGTATTATATAGGAATATAATAACGTTGAAAAAATTTTTATCTGAAAAAAGTTTGATGAAACGTTTCCAAAACGTTTGACAAACGTACACTGCATTCGTTTAAGCGGGGTCTACAATGGACGCAAACGCAAGACACAAGCGTTCGCGCGTCGTGAAAAAGATGGCAGACTTCCGTTCGCAAGCTTTCGCAACGCAGAACGCAAAAGTTGGTTCAACTCCAACTTCTGCGTCTGCGAATAAAAGCGAACGGGTTCGTCGGCCAATCACAGTCCATCTCAGTCTTGACCTTGGTTATAATTGGCTGTTCTTTCGCGTCCACTGTGGACAGCAGCTCACTGCGAATTGGGCTGTTCATTTTGCGTTCGCGTCGCGCGTTTGGCGTTCTGCATCCATTGTAGACCCTGCTTTAAAGTACCTACGAAAACGTTCCGCAAACGTTTCTTCGAACGTTTCAGTAACGTTCTGAAACGCTTGTAGAACGATTGCACGAACGTTTATAGACGGACATTCAGGGTTTTATAAACGTTCCATAAACGTTTAAATGATCCCGGGAACGTTTTCTGAACCTTTCAAAAAACGTTTCAGGTACGTTTATAGAATCTTTTATGGCTAATAGGGTAACGAAGTATATGATGAAAACAACTTAAAAATGTTTATTACTTGAATTGGGTATATTGATACACGTTTTTTAAATATATCTTGCGATAGTGAAAAGTATAATTATTATCAATAATTTTTTTGTATCATCAATTTGCGCAAAACTTTTTACACGGTATGTGTATATAATGCGGTTTTCAAAGTTAAAAAAGAATGCTATCCAGGTACTATAGGACAGCGCAATATAGGCACAGGTACATTTCAGTTTAACGGTATCCAACTACTGAGATAGTGTAGCACGTTGGGGTTTCAATAATTATGACAAACTGACATATACATTATTTTTACTTCTGTTCGATGCACTGATCTTGATTTAACTCTGGATCGGCGATGCAAGGCTCCCCACTCTTGTAGACACGTCCCCAATTGAACAGCGCCATTTACCCCATAAACAATCGTTGCCAAAGCAAGACCAACACAATCATTGCTATAGAAATTATTTCTTCGATATTTCTGTAAAGCTGCTTGCATTTTGATCAGGCAAGATGGGCTAGAAATAAATCACGGCAGCCCAACCGCAATTTAGCGGAAATAATTGCTAGACATCTGACCAAAATTACTTCTGTCACGATTTCTGTTAAATTTCTAACAATATGCATTCAATTATTTGCAGCAATAAGTTTTGTAAATATGAGCTCGTATGTTTTCTACAAAATTACGGAAATTCTCAGTTTGGATCTTACGCATGGAATATTACCTTAGTGATTTTGATTCTTACAAGAAAAAGCAAAATTTTTATAAGAATCAGAATTTTTTAATAAGAATTCTGTTTTTTATTGAGTCAACCTCATAAAATTCTTAATAAAAAAAAATGTACACTTACAAAAATATATACTTTATAAAAACTTCATAAAAAAATTTGGTAGGAAAAAGGAAAGATAGTTTTTCACAAAATTTTTCATAAAAACATATTTGAGCATTGAACACTTTATATAAACTTTGATGTTTATATAAAAAATTTTCCAATATGATCAAAAAATTTAAATTTTTATATTTTTTTTTTTAATAAATGTTCTTTTTATTGAATTTTTTTAGAAAACAAAAATTTATAAAAAAAAAGTTCAATAAGAATTTCCGCAAAAAAATTTGTATAATAAAAATTTTTTTCACAAAGTTTTTAGTGGGTTACTTTTTTATAAAGTTTTTCTTATAAAACTTTTATAAAGTCAACCTTGTAGAAATTTGTATCAAAAATTTTCATAATGTTTTTATAAGAATCAAAATCATTAGGGTATATAAGTAACGAAAAACGCAAGATCCCAATAAACCAACCTTGCAAAGAAATGTAGAAGAAATGTTTGCTGTAAATAATTTCTTTGAAATTTTTTGCAAATTGCTAGAAGTCTTTACTCGCAACGTTTGTCGGATATTTACGAAGGCCATTGGTGAACAATACTACAAAAATTATAGACGCAATTATTTCTAGGGAATTTGCAGAAACTGTCGCAGCAACGATTTTTGCCAATGCGATGGTAATTTCTTGGAAATATCTGTTTCATTCGATTGGTGGCAAACAGAGCGCAATAAAGAAGAAATCGTTGCCACACACATTTTTAGTAATTCGACAAAAATCGTTGCAGCAACATTTTTGTTCAATTTGCAGATAATCTGCCTTGAATCATTTTCATAAGATATTTGCAAAAAAATAAGAAATTGTAAATGGGCAATCAGAGAGCAATCCGGTGGAAAAGTTGGCGCGTATATTTATGTTTGTCTGACAGAAACTGTAGCCGAAACAATTTTAGCCAATTTGATAGCAATATCCAATAAATGTTCGTTTCATTTGTTTGGTGGCAAATAGAGTACAATCGAGCCGAAATCGTTGCCACACGCATTTTTAGAAGTATGACAACAATTGTTGTATGCGGTAATATTTTTTATCAATTTTCAGTATTTACTTTAAATTATTGCCGCATATATTTACGTTCCTTTGGCAGAAACTCTTGCATCAACAACGCTTGTTAATCTGATGGAGGTAATATCTGATAAATATGTTTTTCATGTGTTTGGTAGCAAGCAGAACGCAAGAGAACAGAACTCGTTGGCGAAAGCTTTTTTTTGTTTAGCTTCAACTGTAGACTGCACATATTAAGGGGATGGGTTCACTTTCACCTTCGCGTCTCTCTTCCCCTAATGATTTTTGATCTTATAAAAATTTCCCAAAATCTTATTAGAATTCCGAAAATCTTATTAGAATTTATTTTCTTATAAGACCACCAACCTAATATGGACCTTATTAGATTCGTCGATTCTTATAAGGTGCACCGAATATGAACCTAATAAGGACCAAAATCCTTATTAGGCCAGAAAAAGCCTTATATGATTTAGGGAGAATTATCCATTCATATTCAAATTTTGAATTTCGCGCGTGTTCAGGTTAGTACCTCCACACACCCACCAGATGGACGCGAGAAATGTTTTTCTCGCATTCAAAATATTTTGCTGAAAGGTTAAGAAGTAGCAAATTTTGAAATAATATCAAGGCATACTTTACAGGATAATTTCTGTAGCATATCTAAATTATGGATTTGCAATGGATATATTTTTCATCAATAATATAGAATGATGATAATGATAATGCATACATTATTACATAAAATACAGTCAATTCCTTACAGAATATTTCAACTACCTAAATTGCATAACAAATGAATGCGAAAGTATTAGGCAACGGTTTTGACTGAAATTTTTATCACCTACTTTCAGCAA
>JAPYZL010108355.1:0-23164 GCA_030522825.1 Platygaster orseoliae
GGTTTTTATGCTTCAAAACTAACACACTTTTTATTCATTTACTCCGAAAGTTGCAACGTTATAAAAAAACTATAAACAGAAAATAATATTCATTTTTTACGAGCTATAAGAGCATGCTTTTTGTTTTTTCGAATTTCGATTTTTGACCATGAGATCACGAGGCGGACAATACTTTTACTGATTTTCGCGCGCCTATCGCCTTATTAATTGTAGCTCCTCATTTGAACTCTCGGGCTTTTCCTGTTCCAACGTCAGCGGAAAAGCCGACTGAGAAAATATTTTCATTGTGGATTTTTTGCGCAGTGTGATTTTCAAGGAATAAAAAAAAAATTCCTTCACGTTTTCATCGATCTTTTCAATAATCTTTTTTTGACTCAATCTTGCATATTATAGTACATTGAACTGATGAATGTCTAGGAAAATTTTTGTTTCAGAGTTGATTCACAAATTGGACAAAGGAATTCTTAAAATTATTTTAGCTTGAAAATTTCATTTATGGAATTAAAGTTGTATTAAGAATAACAATTAATTTAATAATTTTGTTTTTATTCCTAGGTCAATGTTCGATGGTCTAACAATGTTTTTCAATGTTAAGAAAAATTTCGGGGGGAGTTTTTAGGAAAAAAATATACACACATACGTCCTTCAGGGTTTTATGATTTTTAATTATTGAAGATGTGGTTACGAGAGTACGAGTTTCCAATTTTTTTCGAGTCAAAAGTTGTATATTTTTTCATGTTTATATATATTAAATGTAATAGAATTTAATTTTTGTGATTTTCAATTATCTGAGTCGAGAACTTTTTTTTCTCATGCTTCTAGTGTTTTTTTACAACCTGACGAATTTTATGATTTTATTTTGGATTATTATATATCAACTTTTTGAAGATTTTTGAGAAAATCATAGTACACAGATTTCAAGTATTTATATGCTATCGTGTTGAAATTTTCTTGTTGGCTATATAATTTATCATTTATTAGTCTGTAATTAATTAAATTGAAAGTGGTTATCATCTATCAGCGACTTCATTTAATCGAAAATTAAAATTAGATAGTCTCAGAAATCAAAAAAACTTTTATACATGAGATAAAAAATATTTTTTATTTTTGCATTATATGTAGTACTCAGAAGCAATAACCCAAAATATTTCGATCATATAAAAGTTTTTTAATAGTTCATTGTGGTAAATTTTTTTATTCGTAGATATCTATAGCGAAAATCACTTAGGATGCTGTGCTTGGTGGGCTTTGAGATATTCAGTTCGTTGCTGACCTGTTCCAACTTTCGAGAACTGAAATGAAAAAATTTCAGCCTTAGAATCGAATTTTCCTAAACTAAAAACTCTCATTATTATAAGACTATTATAAAAAGAAATAAAAGAACAATGAAAAATATTTAATTTACCTGATCTTTCGCTCTTGCCCATTCTGCAGGATTGCCACCTAAAATCAAAAATCCAATTTGAATTAAAGCGTTTTTAATAAGTGATTTTCAATCAGGAATTCGAATTAGCCAGTCGATAGAATTTTTTATTTTTTTCTTACTTTATTTCCCCATGAATTGAAGTGTATTTTATAAACTAAAAAACCAAATTTTGCAGGCTGATGTCAGATGACATTATAAGATAAAAAAATGTTCCGAAATTTCATTTTGCGGGTTGTTATTTTATGTTAAAAAAAGTGTTTGGTATAATCATAAACCATGAAAAAAAAAAATCTTAAATTAATTTTAATTCAAATTTTTTTCAGTTTTATTCAATTTTGAAGACAAATCTTGCAGACTCAATGAAAAAATTAAACACATTTCTTTTTATCGAATGTTAATTAACATTTTGCAATTTCATTTTACAAATAAAAAAGGTCTTTGGTTTTTATCAATCGATAATTGTATGGTCAAAAATTAATGAAGCTTCAAGTCCATTACATTTTCAATAATAATAATATTGAGAATATGGATCATGAATTTGGCATTATTTTTCAATTTTTCGGGAAATATATTTCTTGAATAAAAAGTAATTTCACTGTATTCACAATGATACAGATACTAATTCAGGTGCAATGTGAAGAGAGGACACTCACTGCACACTGAGAAAAAAACCTAGTCATTTGTACTACAAATATTGGAAAAATTACTATATTCTAGGAAAATCAACAACATTATTTTTATTTTTCATATATTATAGTGATTTATTTTTACCATACAGTATAGTAAAACGTCAAATGTGACAATTATGAGTTGATATATAGAAAAAATACTTCAATACTGTATTTTTTACTTTAGTAAATAACAGTTATCGAAATACAAGATATGGCAAATCACATTACATGATCATAATTTCTACATTTTTTCATAAGTATTACTATACACATAAGCCAATTACTACAATAAGAATATTTTGAATAATACAATATTGTATATAGTGAAATTCACTATATTTCATCTCGATCTCCCATTTCTACCCTGGCGGCAGCTAAAAAACCGTAAAAAACCAAGGCTCGGTTTTTTACGGTTTTTTGCGGTTTTCTGAAAAAACCAAACTTGAAAACGTCTAAATCTCGTAAAATCAAATCAAACGAGGTCGGGTAAAGCTGGAAATCGTTTCATTGCGATTCAAAAATTCAAAAAAAGAAAATGAAAAAACAATAAATAAAGTACTATTTTTTATTATATAATAAATAATAACAGTGATTTATTTATTGTTTTTAAGATTTTTTTTGCATCTTTGGATCGCAATGAAATGATTTCTAGATATACTCGTCCTCGGTTGATTTTATTTTCCGAGATTTGGACGTTTTAAAGTTTAGTCTTTTCAGAAAACCGCAAAAAACCATAAAAAACCGAGCCTTGGTTTTTTGCGGTTTTTCAGCGGTCGCCAGGGTATATTTTTTAGTAAGAAGAGCTAGATTTTTTTATCATTGAAAATATAAATGTATTGAATAGCCAAATGCTCAATTTTTAACAATGTAATTTAGGATTTGATAATCCAATACTTTGCCATGTGTATTTCCTACAATCATTTCTATACTTTGTTAAGTTTTTTTTGAGGTTGCAAATTTTAAAACACTTTTTCATTGCCTGAAACTTTGAATTAGAATTTCGTTTATTAATAATGTTGGGCAGAAAATGTAAATTACATGCGACATATAATATAAAAAGATATTAAAAGTTTTTTCCGAAAAATGAGTCGAAATGTTACAAACTCATAGATTTTGTATTTTTTTTTTTTTAAGTATGTACCAAATGAATAGACTTGTGTATTACTCTGAATATTCAACCTCAAACCGAGAAATTGTAAATTACCCTATCAAAGTCACTGTCATTTAATAGTATGAAACCTAAGTCTCATACTATAATAACTATGGCATTTTTTACAATCACGTTTGATAAAAATATAAGTTATATGAAGTTTCACACAAGATTCATACAAAATTCATACTATTATATGAAGCTTATATGACACTTCCCATCAGTCATATAATATTGCAGAAACTCGTATAATATTGCTGCAATGTACCAGTAATATTACCTTTACAAAATTATATGTGAAGTGTTACTTCAATGGAAATAAGATCTTTTCTTTGAAATTTTGCTTTTGTAATGTTTCATCAATATTGTTGCGAGATTGAAATTTTAATACACTCTATATTTTCATCTGTGATGTACCAGTAATATTATTTCTACAAGATTGTATATGGAATGTTACTGCAATGTTAATGACATCTTTTCTTTAAAATGTTGCTCTTGTAATGTTTCATTAATATTACAGTAAGATTGAAATGTTACTAAATATTACTCAAACATTACTACAACATTACTGGAATATTGCTAAAATATGTATGCAACATTACAAATGCAATTATTTGTGACATTTTCATATTGCATCAACGTTTTAGCAGTCTTCCTGCAAGATTTCTGCAACGTTACTGCAAGATGTAATATTTCACTAGCAATATTGCAATATCGAGACTTTGCAAAGGCCCCTTGATGCATAATATACTATTATGCAACGTTTTTATGGCACAGGCGAAGTCGAGGATTAAAAATTGTACTTGAATAGTGCTAACCATTTCCGACATATCGTCCTGCATGGTAAGTGCCATGAATCACAGGTCGAGCATAATTTTCATAAACCTTATTGCCACCGAATTTGTTGTCAAGGGAATCTGAGAATCCTCGATGAGATTTGTTGTCTTTGTCGAGTTGCCTTCTTTCGCGTCGTGGTGAAGCTATATTGAACAAATTTTCATTTTAGGTTTATATAATAATTGGCCTAGAACAAACAAACATTAGCAATTATAATATAAGAATGAAAGATGGTAGAAAATGAGTTTAAAAAATAAAATTTACCTGTCACAATGACGCACGCTGCAACCACTAAGATAAAAACGACATTGAGAGAATTTTTCATTTTGCAAATGTTCTCTTGCTCGATTGTTTCACGAAGAAATGCTTGAAACTGAATAGCCGCTCGTTCTTCGATTGCAGTTTAAATACCCTTTTGAATTACTCATCAATCGCAATCACTTTAGATAACGCATTGGAAAACCACGCGCTTCTCTTTATATTGCAACTGTTTCTTTCAACATTTGAACTCTCGGGCTTTTCCCGCTCCAGCGTCAGCGGAAAAGCCGCTTGAGAAAATATTTTCATTGTGGATTTTTTGCGCAGTGTGATTTACAAGGAATAACAAAAATTTCCTTCACGTTTTCATGGATCTTTTCAATAATCTTTTTATTGACTCAATCTTGAATACTAAAGTACATTGAACTGTTGAATGCGTAGGAAAATTTTTGTTTCAGAGTTGATTCACAAATTGGACAAAAGAGTCCTTAAAATCATGAAAATTTCGATTATAGAATTAAAGTTGTATTAAGAATGATAATTGATTCAATAATTTTGTTTTTATTCCTAGATCAATGTACATTCATGCTCGTAGAGTTCCAAAAGAATTTTATACAAAACTTGAATATCCTTGAGTTACCTAAGACTTTTCACAAAACTCGTCGACTCATATTTGTGAATCCTGTGCCGACGCAAGTAAGACGAACTTGTTCTAATTCCGTTTCTTCCTCCTCGTCAATCAAATTTTCCAGTTTGAACATCACGCCAACGAATTCTTTCAAGTCCCTCAAAAACTGAATTCTGTAAAACAAAAATTACACTAAATATAAATACTTTGGAATCTTGAAATAAAAAAGTGATAAGTTTGGAAAATCCAAAACTCTCCAAATTGGATAAAAATCCAAATACTTTTGTATCTCAAAAGATTCTCACGTTTGCTGTGTCAAAGGCCCAAACACCATCTTGCAAACGTCTTTTTGACTGAGCGCCATAAAAAGTGCAGCCATATTTTGGAAGGGAGAATCCACACAACCACTTCTATTGATTTCATCCAAAAGTTTCATTGCGACTTCTCTTCCAAGATCTTCCGGAACGCAAAGTATCGATTTCGTCTCCATCACTGGAGAACAAGCGTCTCCACTCAAAATCACTCCCGTCGTGGTTTCGGCGGTCAAAGTGATTGCAAAACCTGGTTTAAAAGACAGATTTTTTAGTTATTAAAACACAGATTACCACAATTGTCTGGAAACTACACGGAGAGAAATGTTTGTTACAATAACCATTGATTTAGTAAAATGTGAGCCCAACAAAGTTTTGGGTAGTACAACCAAAACTTTAGGCATGATAACCAAATGATTGGTTGTTGCAACTTAATGATCAATCATGAAACTAAGCATTAGTTACTATAACAGTAGCTTTGGTTGTCATAACCAAAGTTTTGGTTGTAGTAGCCAAAACTTTGGTTGGTCCATATTTTATTAAATCAATGGTTGCTGTAACCAAACCATTTTTCTTCGTGTAAACATGGGCGTAACAGGAGGGGGGCACTGCCCTCCCTTAAATGTTCATGAATCAAAAATTTTTACTGCTCGAGTCAGAGGCGTAAGCAGAAAAAATCTTTGGGGGTTTTTTGATAAAAAATATACACATATATGTCCTTAAGTGTTTTATAATTTTTAATCCTTGAAGATGTGGTTACGAGAGTACAATTTTACATTTTTTTTTTCGAGTCAAGAGTTGTATATTTTTTCATGTTTCTATTAAATTTAACGGAATTAAGTTTTTGTGATTTTTAATAAGCTGAGTTGAGAACTTTTTTTCTTATGCTTTTAGTGGTTTTTCACAACCTGATGGATTTTATGATTTTATTTTGGATTTTTATACATCAACTTTTTTAAGATTTTTGAAAAAATCATCGTACACAGATTTCAAGTATTTAATTATGGTGTTGAAATGTCCTTGTTCACTATATTATTTATTATTTATCATTGTTATCAATATTTAACATTTTTATTGCTTTAAGAATGTTTAGTTATATTGTACAGTCAAACGTTTATGGATATTATTTCATTTCAGAAAAAATTCTTCTCCAGTTAAAATAATTATTATATTGAGTGAGAAAAAACTAAAAATTCTGGACATGTTTTGAATTATACTGATTTTTTTAATTAGTATTGTTATTTTTATGAATTATTTTTTCATCGTTATCCCTTTCGTCTATTTTTCGTGAAGTAATATTGTTCAGAAAATTTTCTTCATACAGTTTTTGAGAACGAAAACGTTTGCAAGTATTTCTCGTATTTATTTCAATTTACGAAAATTAAAAGGATTTTTTAGGGTTTTTAAATGTTTTTTTAGATTTCTAGTATTTTCGTAGATTTTATAAATCAATTCTTAAAATAATATGCTATAGAATGCAAATATCGACAGATTTTTAATAATATCACAGATTTTGATGATAATTAGGTCTACGTTAATTTCAAGTATTTTTTATGTATCCCTTGCATTTTCTTAGTTTTTCAGTATTTGTGAGGTTTTTTTATCCTATTTTGGTTTTTTTATACATTGCCATTTGGGCAGATTTTTAAAAAACGCAATACTTCATAGAATTCAATAACTTTAAGTATTTTTCAGAAATTTTATAAGTTGAAAGATTTTCTGCCATTTTTATGAATTTCTGTTTTAATTTTTTACAACTTCATTTCTGATTTTCAAAGTTCTTAGATTGTTATAGAATTTTTCGTACATTTAGGTCTTTTTGTAAGAATCACTATTAAAAAAAATTTATTTTCCTACGTTACCTTGTAGGGAATGTTTGGCTACATATTGTACTATAATTTAGTTTCAGAAAAAATTCCTATTAAGTTAGAATAATTGTCGTTTTGAGATAGAAAAACGATAAACTCTGAACCTCATTTAAATTTTTCTTATTTTGCGATTCAATATTGTTATTTTTTGCCTTTTTTTTATCATCATTACTTTTATCTGTTTTTTATGAAATAATATTGTTAAGAAAATTTTCTTCATATAGTTTTTGAGTATGAAAAGATTTTACAGTATTTCTAGCATTTTTGTCTATTTACGAAAATTTAAAGGATTTTATTGTATTTTTTTAATTTTATAATATTTTCGTAAACTTTTATAACCATCAATTTTAAAAATTAAATACTCTAAAATACAAATATCAATATATTTTTGATAATTTCATAGATTTTGAGGATAATTAGGTCTACGTTAATTTTAAGTATTTTTATGTATCCCTTGAATTTTCTCTTGTTTTCAGTATTTATAAGATTTTTTATCGTTTTCTAGTATTTTGATACATTATCATTCGTGCAGATTTTTTAGAAACGCAATTTTTTCATAGAATTCAATAACTTTCAGTATTTTTCAGAAATTATATGACGAAAGATTCTCCGGTATTTTTATGAATTTCCGTCTTCATTTTTTACAACTTGATTTTCAAGTTTCAAAGTTCTTAGATTCTCATAAAATTTTCGTAGATTTAGGTTTTTTTAAAAAAATAACTGTTTAAAAAAATTTATTTTCTCACGTTTTCTCATGGGAAATGTTTGGCTATATATTGTATTAAAATTTAGTTTCAGAAAAAATTCCTTTTATGTGAGAATAATTTTTATTTTGAAATAGAAAAACTTAAAATTTTGAACCTAATTTGCATTTTACTGATTTTGTAATTCAGTAATGTTATTTTTATAATTATTTTTTATCATTATCACTTTCGTCTATTTTTCGTGAAATAATATTGTTAAGAAAATTTTCTTCATATAATTGTTGATTATGAAAAGATTTTACAGCATTTCTCACATTTTTGTCTATTTACGAAAATCAAAAAGATTCTCAAGTGTTTTTCTTTCTTTCTAGTATAATTGTAGATATTTATAAATCAATTCTAAAAAGTATATATGTACTCTAGAATGCAAATATCGATAAATTTTTTATGATTTCATAGATTTTGAGGATAATTAGGTCTACGTTTATGTTGAGTATTTGTTATGTTTCTTTCGAATTTTTTTTATTTTTTTCAGTATTTATAAGATTGTTTATAGTTTTCTAGTATTTTTATACATTGCCATTTGTTCAGATTTTTCAGAAACGCAGTTTTTTTATATAATTCAAAAACTTTTAGTAGGTATATTTCAGAAACGGAAGATTCTCTAGTATTTTTATGAATTTCTGTCTCCATTTTTTACAACTTGATTACGAAGTTTCAAAGTTTTTAGATTCTTACAGAATCTTCGTAGATTTAGGTCTTTGTTTAAAAATTGGTAATCGAATTTTTCTTATATCGAATTCCAATTTTTTGTTATTCTTATCATAATAATAATCCAAATCATTATCATAATATTAGTCATATATATCTCGACATAACAAGACATAAATAAATGATATAATTTTGTGATTCGGTCGATGACGAAAATTTTTCCTTAATATAAATCCTGGCAACACTCTTGAAACTAAATAATAACTGCAGTACAATATTATACCTGGGGATTTTCCACTCGAAGCTCCTTTGCTAGCATCCGAATGAATGTAAACGTCAGGCAGGAATTTAAGCATAACTCCCTTCGCCGATTCGATCAAACGATTCGCAATAGCTGGCGAGACTCGTATGCTACAAGCTGTTCCTCGAATACGTTTGATCATGCCAATGTCTTCAAACTGAAAAATAAATTGTTTAAATAAGAAAATAATATCCAGTCAATAAGATCTTTTTTCTTATTATATTTAATACTATTGTAAAGTAATATCATATTTTTTTACCATATAATTAATAAAATTTGCATTTACCTGAATTGTTTTGAGTTGTTTAACAATAGGACAGCGAAAGTGCACTTCTCCGCCTCCAAGTGGAGCAGCGCCACGTTTTTTGATGGTTACGGTAACTTCGTTGTCTCCTGGCAAAAATCGCTTCAGCACCGGAATCCCAGATGTTTTCACTCGGTCAATTGAAGGGTCTACATTTAAAAAAAAATACGTTACTCATTTTAAACCAATTTTGAATACTCAAAAATACTAGAAAAAAATGGAGTATGCAGCAAAGAATTTGTGAGTTTACTCAGTAAACGACTATCAAATCAATGACTTGTATTTTTTTTTTAACTACTTGAATTCATTTTCATTTAATGAATAATTTCTGTTTTTTAAAATTAAATATAAAGCAAAATGTTTATAAAAATTTGTGGATTTTAAGTATAAGTCGTAAATTTTAAGATCAAAATATACCTAAAGTATTATTTGTAACACCATAAAGTTTTGCATTTATAGGTTTTTTGCAAAACGGTCCAAGAACCATGAGTGCTTCCAAGTAATAACTGATTCCTCGGTCCAAGTTGCATTCGTGTTCGAATTCGCCTCCATCGAGACTTCCAGGTTGGTAAAATAAATCTGTCCCGGTTTCATTAAGTTTGATGATTGGTCCATTTGTGATTTTGTGGATTAGTTTTACGAAATTTACTTCATAATCTGTGAAAAATAAAAGGGACAAACGAAGTTAAAACATTTATGATTATAATGGAAACTTTTATTCACAGTATAAAATTTATATAAATTAGGCGCCTAGGTTTTGGATTTTAAAATTCTTCTTCTGAAATTCAAATAAAATTATTGAATAATTAGTGTATAAATAGGAAAAAAGTAATCATAATAAGTAAAATAATTAATGAATGATACAAATAATAAAAAAAAAAAAAAAAAAAAAAAAAAATACTGAAATCTAGAGGAAAAATTAAAAACTTTAAACTTCTAATTTCATTTACTCAGAAATAACAAAAATTTTGTCTTTTGTGTTTAAAAGAATTTTGTTTTATGCAAAATTAGAATTATTAATGTTCGGCTAAAAAACGAGGAAAATTAAAAATTGTGCGTACACATGAACAAATGAGGAAAAATTTAAATCAGCGAAAATACTTAGAATTAAAAAAAATTTTTATTCCTGGTGCATCGAATTCTTAAAATCTATATATAAAATCTGTAGAAACACGAGATAAGCATAAAAATTGAATGAATAATAAAAAAAATAGGAAAAATACTAAAAATACTCGAAATATTTATTAAAGTTACTGTTTTCTGAAAAATCTTCATTACTAAAAATCTCTGAAACATAAAATTTAAACATCAAATATTTATAAAAATATCAGAATGTATTATAAAATATTAGTAACTAAGAATACGAAAATTCTGATTATACATGTTTGTCCAGAAAAACGAGGGAAAAGAAATTTTTTTGCTTGTAACATATAGACTAATGAAAAAAAAATTTAATCTACAAAAATACAATTCTAAAAAACTACATAACACTATAGAAATACCAAAAAAAGGAAAATAGTATGAATACTGAGCAAATATACTTAGAAAACCAGATCGTCGAAAAAAAAAATCCTGAGGTAAATATATTTCGTTAATAAAACCATCATGAAAAATTTTGCTGCCTACACCCCTGATTTAAATTATATAGTTGCAAATATTTATTTTGAAAATAATTACTTGATTATTCCTGAATTTAATAACATAATCATAAACATTAAAAATCTCACATTTGGTTAGTATTATTATAATTTTGATAATAACAAAAACTGTAAATCAAAATTTTAAACATACAGAATTTGAAATAAATAAAAATAATTTTCAAATAATGAAATAAATTTTCCAGTTTCGTTGAGTTTCATTATAGGTCCATTTTTTATTTCATGAATTAGTTTTACGAAATTTACTTCACAATCTGTGAAAAATAAAATTAACAAATGAAATCTAAACATTTTGGATAATAATGAAGAACTTTCATGCATTGTATAAAATGTATATAAATTATACAGTTTCAAATATTTGTTTTGAAAGAAATTACTTTTTTTTCTAACTTTATTCACTGAATCATAAATATAAAAATTGTCGAATTTATTATAACGATGATTTTAATCATAGTGAAAATTTGAAACCAAAATTATAAACAAAAAATTTGAAATTTAACACCAAAATATCAATTTTTTAATAACTTAATAAATATATCCCAGTTTTGTTGAGTTTAATGAAAGGCACATTTGTGATTTTGTGGTTTATTTTACGAAATTGACTTCATAAAAAAAAGTAAAAGTCACATACGAAATTTGAACATTTCTGAAAATAATGAACAAATATGAATTCACCGTATAAAATAAGTAATAATTATAGTCACAAATATTTATTTTAAGAATAATTAGTTAATTTTTTTTAATTTTCATCACTGTATTATAAATGATAAAATTTGAGCATTAAAATAGTATTATTAGAATTTCGATGATAATTAAAATTGAAAAACAAAATTATGAATATAGAAAATTTAAAATTCTAAATAATTAAATAATTTATTTAATATAGAAAAATTGATATTAATAATAAGTTAATTATAATATTGAGTTTATATACTTTATTTTATTATAGAAATATAGAATTATTAGTATCTATTATATTTTATTATTAATTTTGTTTTTAAAGACTGTATTTATATTTATTTATTACATAATTATTATGAGTCATATTAGTTATTTATTTTTGATTATTATATTAAACATCAATAATAATATTTAGTGACGTATACTTAGTCAATCATTCTTAACTTTTTTCACTGTATAATAAATAATAAAATTTGTGCATTTAGTTAGTATATTATTATAATTTTGATACTAATTTAAATTTGAAAACGAAATTCTGAACAAAGAAAACTTGAAATTCTAAATAATCAATTTATTTTTCAATATCAAAATAAAAGTAAAAAATGAAATTGAAACAATTATAATAATGAAAAAATTCATTGTGTAAAGTTTATATAAATTATGCAGTTGCAAATATTTATTTTGTGAATCATTAGTCGATTATTCATAACCTTAATCACTATATTGTAAATAATAAAATTTGCTCATTTAGTAAGTATTGTTATAATTTCGATAATAATTAAAATTGGAAAACAAAATTATGAACATAGAAAATTTGAATTTTTAAATAATCAATTTATTTTTAATATAAAAACTATAAATAATAATGAACTAACAATATGACATTAAAATAATTATTCAGTTTAAATTATTATATAATTGATTTTTATATAAAATTAGATGATTATTTTTATTTATTATATTTTATTATTCACTTCATTTATAATTTATTTTTTATTCATTTATTTCTTTTATTTGTTATATAATTATTATGAGTCGAAATAATTTTTTTTTAATTATTATATTTAACATCAATAATAATGTTTAGTGACGTATACTTAGTTAACTATTCTGAACTTTATTCACTGTATAATAAATAATAAAATTTGTGCATTTAGTTATTATTTTTATAATTTCGATAATAATTAAAATTTAAAAACAAAATTCTGAACAAAGAAAATTTAAAATTCTAAATAATTAATTAATTTTTTAATATCAAAATAAAAGTAAAAAATGAAATTGAAACAATTCTAATGATAATGAAAAAATTCACTGCGTAAGGTTTATATAAATTATGCAATTGCAAATATTTATTTGTGAATCATTAGTCGATTTCTCTTAAATAAAATCAGTGTATTGTTAATAATAATATTTGCCCATTTAGTAAGTATTATTATAATTTCGATAATAATTAAAATTGGAAAACAAAATTATGAACATAGAAAATATGAGTTTTTAAATAATCAATTTATTTTTTAATATAAAAACTATAAATAATAATAATGAACTAACAATATGACGTTAAAATAATTATTCAGTTTAAATTATTATATAATTGATTTTTATATAAAATTATATGATTATTTTTAATTATTATATTTTATTATTCAATTCATTTATAATTTATTTTTTGTTCATTCATTTATTTTATTTATTTTATAATTATTATGATTTATAATAATTTTTTTTGATTATAGTATATAATATGAATAACAATACTAGGTTAAGAATAATTAGTAAATTATACTTAACTTTCATCACTGTATCATAAATAATAAAATTTCGATAATAATTAAAATTAAAAAAACAAAATTATGAAGGTAGAAAATTTCAAATTCTAAATAATTCGTTTTTTAATATAAAAATAAAAGTAAAAATTTAAATTTAAACAGTTTTAAAAATATTAAAAAATTCATTCTGTAAAGTTTATATAAATTATGCAGTTGCAAATATTTATTTCGAAGATAATTACTTAATTATTCCAAATAAAATATAACAATTAGTTATTGTTATATAATTCATAAATATAACAATTAGTTTTGTTATATTTCAGTAATAATGAAAATTGAAAATCAAAATTAATAACACATAAAAGTAAAAAAAAAAAATGAAATAAATAAAATATTACAAAAATTAAAAAAAAAAAAACAAGAAATTTCAAAAATGACAAATTTAATTTATAATGAAATTTCATGATAGGTCCATTTGTTAAATAAAAAAAAATTTTTTAAACATAAAAAAAAACAAAATTTTTTTGAAAAATTCATTTTTTCTTACAATATTCAAACGCTTTCCTTCTAAATACAATGAAATTGTTATTATTTTTAGTGTTGTTATGTAGAAAAACTAACCTCGAAGACCAATAACATCACAATCTTTGTCGCGAATATTAGTGATTGACACGGATTTTCCTGATATTGTCGCAAGAATCAGGCGATATCTTAAAAAATTACAGCCTTCATAATGCAGACAACCTTCTCGTTTGGGCATTTTTTAAGTTAATTTTTTTTTAATTTTCTACTGCATTCACGCTTCCAATGTACACAAACACATATATACCATTCTACATAAAAATACAAAATCTTATTGGCTGTGTGCCAGGGCTAAGTGTTTTTTCACGGTACCTGTAACACAAAACATCTCTTGTAAAACTTGTTTTACCGATACTCATTGCCATTAACTGCTATTACAGTACTTTTTTCATGTCAATTACATTGTAATATAAATTTTAAACAATTGTTTGATATTAAATAATACTGCTTTACATGCAAAAATTCCGCATTGGATACGGGTCCCTGAAAAAACTATTACGCTACTGTTCTCAACGCTTTTTTGACGTCAGCTGATTGCTATATATATGTCGTTGCGACGTTGCCGTTTCTCCTTCAACGCTGCTATTATTATAGAAAGAAAAAAAATATGGCATCGGCTTGGAAATCTTGGAATTGCAATGCTTGAAATTGTCAGCTCAAAAAATATAGTCGTGTGATACGTGGAGAATTGTCACGAAAATCGCGTCGCGAATTTGGAAAATCACCGGATGCATTTCCCCTGGTCGTTGAGTGGAGTTTGAGAAACGGTACGTGGCATCTCGATGTTTTCTTTCAAGTGTTGAAAATATTTGAACGTAATGGCCAGAGCTGCCATTTTTCTTCCCTTGTTTTCACGTAATTTGCAGTTGCATTCGTTTGCTTTTGAAAAAAGATTGAATTGGAATGTGGCTTGTTGTACTGAGTCGGATTTGTTCTTTTGATTGTTGAGAATGGTTGACAATGTAAGGAAAGGAAAGGTATGGAATTCGATGATGTCATAGGTATTTTCACGAAAAATTGCCTGAATTTTTCATACATTTTGATAAATATTTTTGTATGCAGATTTGCAATAAAATTCTGTTTAATACGAGTGTTGGTATCATGTATTTTTTTTTTTTTCATATGTTATGGAAAACAGATTTGAATGGTAAATTTATGGACCAGATGCAATTTTATTCACGTTTTAATTTTTTTTTCGCATTGATATATTCACTTGATTAATTATTTATTTACACTTCCAGGGATACAACCTATTATACATGAAAAAAAAAAAATATATATATATATATATATATATCTTAAATGCATTAATAAATGATCATATTGGGAATACCAAAAATCAAATAAAATGAAGAAAATAATTATCACAATAACACAAAAAAAATTGTAGGCTTTCGTGTAATAATTATGCATGCAAAGGATTTATTATTATTGTAGTATTTATTTATTTTATTATTGTTTTTTTATAATTTATATCAATCTTCATACCTAGTTCGAAAACTTTATAAATTTAAGAAATGGAAATTTGATAATCTGCAATATTAATAACACATTCTAAAATTATAGATATATGATAATATCACTTGATATCAGGATTTCAAAGTATTGTAATTCTGAAAAACTAAAATTTTTATTCATAAAAGTATAACTTTCATTTTTTTTCCAAATATTTTGAACTTATAAAATAACATAAGTCATGATTATAATGTTTCTATTCTGTAGTATAAAAGTTATAAATTGAGTAAACGAATTTTATAAAGAATACAAAACTTAATGTTTTCAATTTTTTTCAAATAGATATTTCATTTTTTCAATCAAAAATAAAGTAATTGAAATTTTTTGATGAAAAATTTTAATTTTTAAATTTATTATTTTAAAGTTTATAATCAAGAACCACCCAAATTCACAAATTTGTAAAGTCAGACATTTGGAATATTTAGATTTCTATTCAATTTTTTTAACAGAAAAAATATTCCGAAAATAATCCAATAAAATTTTTTTACTATCTTATATTTATATTATATATTTATAATAGTATTTTATATTATTATTATTATATTCAATAATTATTCATGTAATATATTTATTATTATATCATTTATTATTTTTCATTTTTAATTTTTCATATTATATTTTATATATATATTATTATTTATATTTTTATATATAATATTTTGTTAATGAAAAAAAATAATCCGAAAAATTAATTTCAATTTGGAAATAGAGACTTCGTTTTTACAATAAAAAATATAGAATTTGAAATTTTTAGACCAAAAATTTTATTTCAAATTATGTAGTTATTTTGTTATCTAAAAGTTTATAATCAAGAACTACCCAAATTCACAAATTTGTGGAGTCAGACATTTGGAATATTTAGATTTCTATTCTATGTTTTTAATAGAAAAAATTTAATAGAAAAATTTTATATTATCTTATATTTATATTATATATTTATAATATTATTTAATGGTATTATTATATTATATTATTATTATTATTATTATTATTATTATTATTATTATTATTATTTTCAATTATTATAATTATAATATATTTATTATTAGTATATTATTTTTTATATTATTATTTATATTATTTTTTTACTATATTATGTATATTTTATATTATTTTATATAATAATATTTTTTCAATAAAAAACAATAATTCGAAAAATTAATTTCAATTGGGGAATAGAGACTTTGTTTTTATAATAAAAAATATACAATTAGAAATTTTTCAAACAAAAAATTTTGTTTTTTTCATATTATGTAGTTATTTTGCTATTTCAAAGTTTATAATCAAGAACTACCCAAATTCACAAATTTGTGGAGTCAGACATTTGGAATTCTCAGATTTTCTTTTTTTCGAGATTCTGCGTTATTGATAAAATAAATTTTATCACTGTAAATGAAACCATGACTTTGTGAACTTACTTTTATTTTTTCTGAATATTTGTTTCTTCATTTTTCTGAAAATTCTGTAATCTTGGTATTAAAAAATTCAAATACTGTTTAACAATAACCAGACCCAAATTTTTGCATTTTAATAGAAAATTTGTTTAGAATTTTTTTTCTATTATCTTTTAACTTTTTTTTCTGGTTTCTTAGAAATTCAAGATATATTCATATTATATCATTGTAATTTTTATTAATTTTCATGTTTATTTAACAAATACAAAACAATAATTGTTATTATAAACATAAAATTTTCAAAATCCAAAAAAATAAAAATATTTGGAATCAGGAAAAACAATTGTGTTTTGTGGGATCCCAATACTCCAGAAAATACCGAAATTGGGAAATATATGGTTTGAAATATTCCAACTTGAGCGAATTTCAAAAGTCTGGTTAAGACAAGTTCAGGTAATAACGAGATTAAAGTAAACATTATGGTTTTAAAAACTAATTGCATTCTCTGAAGAAACTAATAGCACGTGAAAATGCAGGAAAGGAAGTAATTTAATCTTATGAGTACATAAGTGATATTATTGTTGTGATCTATTCATTTATCACTAATAAAAAAGGTTGAGAAGGTTGTGTAATAGTAATGATAATAATCGTAACAAGTTATTAATGACTTCTGTTGATTGCATTGCTCATTTTTGATGATCATTGTTTTTTAACTTCTCAAAATTCCATGGTTATTACTTATTAATGACTTGAATTGATATCTAATTTTCACTTCTATCTGATCAATGTAAAGAAATTTATGCATTTTTAATTATAAGATTTTGAATCGTAAACAAAATAAACCTTAAAAAAAAACATGAAGTTTTAACACTACATATTTAAATTTACATCCTTAATTCTAAAATAATAGTTATGAAAATAAATAAAAGTTGTAATAATATTAAGAATAAAAATAGTAGTAATGATATTGCGATGAAAACCTTCGAATTTATATGTGCTTTAAGTTCAAAACGGAAATAAAGGAAAATGAAAGAAAAATTATTTTTCACTTCCACCCATGATTAAAATTAAAAATAATGAGAAACGTTGAATGATATTTGTTGAATAATAATAATAATTAATTAATTCTATTACTAGGAATGATAGAGCAATTTTTTTTATTTTTAAATGTTTAGAATTTCAGAGACATGAATTTATGATGTAATTAAAAATAGGAAAGTAGAGAGATGTCATGCGATGGTCAAAATACAATGAAATTTTGAGAAGTAATTTTGGATTGGTCATTTCATTATTGATTGTAACATAAAACCAATTTTTCACAAATAAATGTACCTGAAGTTCCAAATGTTTATGAAAGAAATAAAAACGGAAAAAAATTTATTTTTCATTTTCACCCATAATTAAAATGAAAAATAATGAGAAACGTTAAATAATATTTGTTACATATCAAAAATTAGGAATTGATTACTAGGAATGATGTAACGATTTTTTTATTTTTTCGTATATTTTAAAAACATTTGGAACTTCAGAAACATATACATAGCAATAAGGGGCTGTCCACATATTACGTCATCACACTTAGGGGGGGGGGGGTCCAAAGATGATGACGTGATCATAAAAATATAACTTTTTATCAAAAAGTTTAGGACACTTTTTTCAAATTTCGCGTCAGTAGTTTTAATTTGATGACATCAACACTTGGGGAGGGGGGTCTATGGATGGATGATGGTTGATGACGTGGGGGGAGGAGGGGGTCAAAAATAGGTTAAAAAATTGATGACGTAATATGTGGACAGCCCCTAATAAACACGAAACCTTTTATTTCCAGGAATGAACTAAAGAGTACACTGGATCTGGAGCGTAACAACATGGCGAGCCCATCGCCACAATCATCGCCAATGCCTCCACCGCAGGCGCCGAGTCCCATGGGCCCGCCGCAGCAGGCGCCCTCTCCATCAAATCCCCAGGGTAGCCCTATGGGACCGCCTCAACACCATCCTCATAGCCCAACTCACCAGGGCTACCAGAACGTGCCGCCTCCGCAAGGTGGTCCCCCAATGTCGCAACAGCCTCCCCAACAGGCGCCACCTCCGCCCCCACCGCCGCAACAGCAGCCCAACTATCAACAGCATCCACAAGGAATGCCACCAAACATGGGGCCCCCGCATCATCCGCATAGCCCAGGATACCAGGGACCTCCTGGTAGTGGGCCCATGGCGCAGCCTCCGCCTCCATCTGTTCAGCAGCAGAATTATCCGCCACATCCGCAACAGATGCCACCGAACATGGTGCCACAGGTGAGAGCTGTTATGATTTCACTGTGCGGCAAATTTTGGATAAAAATTTGTCACCAGGAAAACAAGGAGGAATGAGAGGATGTAGGATGACGTGTCATGAAATTTATCGTCACATGAAAAAAGCACTTATATTTGTGAATTTTATCAGCTAGGGCTGAAAAAAATATTGATTAACATATTCAATACTTATTTACATATTTCGAGATAATTTTGAGGTAAATCCATATTTTTCAATTTTTGCTCTTATCGTCAATATTGTTCTATTTTGGCGCTGTATCGATGGAAAAAAAATTTATATGTATTATTTATATATTTATCTGTAGTAGGTCACTTGAAGCTATATGAATTAAATTTGAATCAGTTTAAGGAGGCATTTTTTGAATACAATTTAACAATAAATTTCTTTCAACTTTATACAGTAAAAAAATACTTCAATATTAAATTATCATGAAGAAAAATACATCATTGCATATGAATACTTATAATACATTAATTTTGGAAAAAAATGATTTTTTTTTAGTTTTTTTATAGCTGCGTCTTATATAGATGTCACATGACTATAATGTGACCGTTATGCTACATCACTAGATGAATGGAATCCACGCTTAATAGCAATAAATTAACATTGCCATGTTTCAAATCATGAATAAATTATGTATACTACATAAATCCAAGTGATAAATAATTTTCATGTTTTTAATGATTAATTTATTATGTGAAAAACCATAAATCAGAAATTTTTTTCTAACAATCTCACATGGAGAGGAAAACCGAAAAAATCAAAAAACCCTTTTTCACTTTATTTTGTAGAAGTTATAGGAGAAAATATTAAAATTTTCAACCTCCAAATTTCAGTAGTAAACAAAAACTTTTTTTGTACCTTAAATAAGTTTGTAATAAATTGAGTTAAACATTTTTTTCGTCCTTTGGTAATGACACAAAAGCATCAGGTGATAGCCCAGAAAGTTTGATATTAAACAATCGTCTTTTAAATTTGACGGTATTCCAACACATTCACTTTTCTTGTTATAAATTTCCTTGCAAATCAAGCTCAAGACACGTGTATCTTGAAGTTAAGCTTAGATTTCATATTTACCTCTATTTTCCAGGTGAAAAATTTTGTGTTGCGCAGTGTTTCTTATTTTACAAATTATTATTTTTCTTGATATTTTTGGCCAAACATTGTTCTGAGATTTCTCTGTGACAAATGTTTGTTTCGTAATCAATAATTATGTTATATTAGGTTATTTATTCGTTGCCGACCATTTTCCCAAATACCTTTTCCTGAACAGCCTTTTTCCCGAAAGGTCTTTTTTTCAAACGACAATTTTCCCGAAAAACCATTTTCCTGAATCCGTTTTCTCTTCTTATGAATTATTATCGAATTATTATTATTAATATGAATCATTATTTAATTAATCGTTAATATTATTAAGATGCATTATTATTTAAGAGTCTTAAAGACTCTTTTTATGAAATTCATAAATGTACCTATACGATTGAAATAAAAGTGAAATTCCAACTGAAATTCGGAAAATAATACTTTCGGGATAATTGTCGTTCGGGGAAAAATACTTTCGGGAAATAATACGTTCAGAATAATGTCATTTCGGGAAAATGACCGTTCGGGACCTTGGATTCGGGTAAATGACCGGGAATCTATTTATTTTTTGAAAAACCTCAGTTGAGGACAATTTTTTTCCTTAAACATAAGTTTTAGAATAATTTTTTGCCTGAAATATATGAAAAAAATACAAAAATATATAAATCACTTTTTACTTGGTTATTCGCCATGTTGAAACAATTTTTCAAATTTTTGTCTATATTGTAAGTGACATCTACTATTTCAGGTTTTTCGTGTATATGAAAATACTCATAGTGCAGGAATTATGAAAATGAAGGTTGATGAGTTTTTTTTTCTTAAATTTATCATATCAGTTCTTACGCCCATCAATTTTCCAGTTGATGAAAGAATTTTATAAGAAAAAAATTTTTTTAGGATAGGTTATTGAAAAAATTGATACTCTTAAAATTTTTTATTCTTACATCGTGAGAACAACAATGTGAAATTCACAAATATAGTAAGCCAGGTTAATGCGAAAACCCTGTCTCGTTTTGTAATGAAAAAATGTACCTGAAGTTCCAAGCGTTTAAAAATGAACAAAAAAAAATAAAAAATAAAAACTTCAATTTTTGAACTTAAAAAAAATTTTACATTCCCCAACAAAATATTCAGCACAATATTTTCCATAATGTGGAATCATAAATTCAAAAACATTTTTTTTTTTTTTTCGTTTAATTTTAAACGTTTCAAACTTCAGATATATATAAAAAATACTTCAGAGTATTTCATGATTGTTTTTATTAAATTCTATGAAATTTTTGACTGTTGAATAAACCATGGCCCCTTAATTAGGAGACCAAAGAAATGTCCTTTATTTTTTGGAAAAGATGCACAAGTTGATCTGACATTTCAGTATTGCAAGAAGCGATGGTATTGGGAATGGCAAGATTCAGTTCTTTTCCTGCAAAATATTTTTTTATATGAAAAAAAGGATATGTTATTTATTTACAAAAATTATATGGGATTCTATAATTGATGATATTAACAGTATTTATTGTTGCTATAATTATTATACGATGTATTCTAAATGTTATAATGAGTTTTTGCATAAAAACGAGTAATGTAATGTAATTTAATAATTTTCAAGAACGAAAAATTACAGGTTCAAAAATTGATCAGTCGTAACTAAAATATCTATCTTTTAATATTTAGTTTTTTACGAATTTTGACATTCATAAAAAAAGAAGAAAAAGAAAATTAAACATTGTTTTCTTCTATAAAAATAACCATTTAAGATTCCTTGACTCGAAGTACATTATTAATGTTCAAAATTTTTATACATACTGAAAATTGATGAAATTAATACAATGTGATCATTGTATTTTATCATAATAAACACTAAATTATTTTTACTATATAATATTGTGATTATTTATCTAATAAATTACCTGTTGTATCAACAACGGTCCCTCCAGCTTCTTTAATAATTAAGTATCCCGCAGCAACATCCCAAATCTCTATACTTTCGACGTGATAGGCTTCCAAAGCACCCATCGCTACGTAGCAAAGAGACAATGCTGCACTTCCCAAACAACGAATTCTAAGCAAAAAAAAAACTATTTTTCAATATTTTCCGACTTCGCAAGATTTTTTTCATTTTTGAGTTTTTACCCGTGAGTATTTTGTATCAAGGCGTAAACTCTGTTGTAAATCGATTTCGTATAGTTTGAGTCTTTTGCGATCCAGGGTTCCATTCCAACCAAAGCTTTTGACAATTCTGTATGAATCAAAATTTTTGTAATTTTTCGTATGGAATATCAACTAATTGTTGGAAAAAAGTTATTTAAAATAGATGCAGTTAAAAAGTGTTATTATTTTGTTTAATATTGGAAAATAATTAACATTTTTCTACCTCGCACGTTGGAAGTCCTTATTCTCTTGCCATTTAAGAAAGCGCCTTTTCCTCTTCTCGCGCTGAAATATTGATTCATTGAGGGATTGAAAACAATTCCTATTTCCATTTTTTTGTTTATGGCCAATGCCACAGATATACAGCTATGAGGAAATTCGTGAACGAAATTCGTTGTACCATCGATAGGGTCGATTATCCACGTAGGTGCATTCGTCAATACTGGCACTTTTCCTTCTTTTGCAGCTGCTTCTTCTCCAATGAATCTTGAATTTTAATTTTTTCATGTGGTTTTTCTTTTTTCGTTTATGTAATTTAAAATCAACAAGGTTTGGAAATATTCCCAAATTATGCGTGAACAGAGATTGCAAAACTTAATACCCTATATTTCATGTTCATAAAGTTTACAACGTTGACAAATCACCAGGGACCGCCGAAACCGAAACCGAAACCGATTCGATATAAGCGGGAACGAAACCGTTATTGAGATTTTTTTCAGAACCGAAACCGAAACCGAAACCGAAAAAATTTTTTCGGTTTCCTAGCAGTTTTTTTAGTAATTATTTTGTCGTTTTCAAATTGTTTTGAATTATTGGATTTTTTTCTCATTTCGTGAAAACCGATTC
>JAPYZL010108369.1:0-11994 GCA_030522825.1 Platygaster orseoliae
CCTGTAATTGATACCTTTTGATTGTAATTATGAAAACTAGAGGAAAAAATACATCTATTGACAAATTTTCATAATTCTGCGACGAAATTTAGGTAGTTGCTTCGCAATGTGAAAATGATCAAAATGTAATTGGTGCCCATCTCTGCATACAATAATGAAACATAAAATTTAATTTATTCAACTCCCGCAAGGAATATGTAATTTCGAACCCGTGCTGAGTTAGAGAAATGATGAATTACCTAACTGTTGACGTGAAAGTTCTTCTCTCACGCTAAACCGTGAGAGAAGTACGTACTTCTCCCACCTTGAAGTCATTGCAAATTTTTTTTCTGAATAATAATAGACACATAATGAAATGACAAACAGTCATAAAATAATTGTTGCAATAATGAAACAAGAAATTTAATTTAATAATAAAAAAAAATTGAATTATTAATATACTAAATCATCGAAAAAATTGGTGAAAATCGAAATTCGTTTTCTCCGGCGATTGATGAGAATTACTTTTTCACGAACACCCAACTTGTTCGAATTCAGAAAAATTACGATATCGCTCGAACGCGGCGTTTATTTATACGTTCATTTCGTATTAAACACGCAGCTTGATGTACGAAGCTGAAGTGGCATTTATAAAGGGGATTTCGAGGGTTTCGTGGGTGATTTTAATTCTTTTTTATTTTCCAGGATAATACCCTGAATTAAGTTTACTCTTCTCCACCAGAAATGCTGACCGATAAAATGCACTTTCAGAATTGAATAGAGTTGGCGTTTACAGTGAGATATATAAATTTTGCGAAGAAAATAAAATATTAATAGGTGTGTAATTTGGCTTATAATATCTTGCAAAACAAAATTGAAAAACTTTTATTATTTTTAACATTTAAAAAACAAAAAAACATATTATTATTTTTATAATATTTTTTCAGTGCATTTTAATTATAAAATTTTGTTAATATTTTGATATTATTATACTATACTTTAAATTTTCCAGACCACACTGAAAATATGTCAGATCGTTAGGTTGAAAACTTATAATGGAACGTAATAAATTTAACACAAGTCAAAATTCAATGTAAGTTTCTCCAGAATTCGTTGTTTAATTTGGATAGGAACTTTTCGAAATCAGTTACGATCACATTTTTCCAAACTCGTTCTTGTGAGGAATATAATAAAACTTGTTCTGATCTCGTGTAGTTAACCCTTTAAAATACCTCGAGTTTCTCCGCATTACCTGATGGACCTTCTACAAAAAACCGAAACCCTAGTACATACTTCCACATTTTTCTTTCCATAAAAAAAGCCATAAACCTTCAAACGATCACGAAAATCTATAGTCTGGAAATAGTTCCTGCAGCGTTAAAATCGGGAATGCGTCTCACTTTCGAGTATTATTTATGGCCTCGGTAAAAAAAGACGTAAAGGTTCGGTAACAGTATATCCGAGGACGATTCCGAAAATTTTCAAAGCTACCGAGAGTACATATAGGGGAAAATTTTTTCTACCGCGATCAAAGAATGTACCGTTTCCCGGAGCCGACGAAAAAATGCTGAAAAAGGAAAATATGTCGCTATTTTTTTCTGAGCGGCTCTTTTTCACTTTTTTCGGAGATTGACCCAAAATGCCTAGGAAGATTATTTTCCTGGACACAACATGAAACGTCGATTTGAGCATGACGTTAAAAAATGCAACCGTGAAAAACTCGTTTTTCAAGGGATAGCTTTCGATGGCTTTCGATGAAATGACTTCGAAAAAAATTCTTTCATGTTTTTCAGCGTTTCACGTCACAAAGTTCAAAGGAGTCAGAGGAGCGTATCACGACTTTTTAGCCCATCAAATGTTTTGATCTGAATAAGAGATTCAGGAATACAGATGAATATTGGAAACAGTTAGAAATTGGTTTCATGTGATGGGATGACAAACGATTTGGAAAATGAAACGTGTCCTAGTGACGAGAATCTGAACATAAAGTTTTTTTATAGTGATAAAATCGGATACAACAAACAAGATTTCACCCTCGAAGAAAAGAAAAAAAATATGATCCGAGAGTAACTGTTGATTAAAAATAACTGGGTGGAGAATGAATGTATGTATTAGTAATGGAAACCATTCCGTGAGCTCGAGCTGTAATAAACTTTTTATGAACCATAAGATTTTTGAAATATAAAAAGTCTTGTACACTTTCTAAAATTTTAGAAACTTCTTGGGATGCTGAATTATTTTTGTTTTTATGATTCAGGTGATTTTAAGAGATTTTTGTAGTTGTTGATACGTATACTTTGATCAAAGTATCCTTGACTTCTTCAAAATTAAAAGGCATTACATACTTGGAACTTTTTCAGAACATAATTTCAGATTTGTCTAAAATTTTCAAGACAATCAGGTTTCTGTTTCTAATAAAATTGTTCTAAGATTATATTTCATTGATAGTATATTTCATATTTATTGTTTTGAACAATATTTTTAACTATAAATTTGTCTGCTATTTCTCAAGAAGATTTAGATTTCCATAATTTTCTAGCTTTTTGTGATTTCGTGATTTTCTTGAAATTGCCATGGAGTAGAAGAAATCAAAAATCAAAAAATTTTTATTTTCAATAATTTAGGTTAGGTTAGGTTTTTTTTGACAATAAAATGAAAACTTTTCATTTTTAATAATTTTAAATGTTTTATTTTTTATTATTTTAATAATTTATTTTTGAAAATTCTAATAATGTACTTTTTGATATTTTAATTATTTATTTATTTTTGTTTAAAATGAATTTTCGAATACCAACGTCATGAAGTAAGAACTATTTAATTGAATTTATTTGAAAATTAACTTTATACATTTAAATTCGACGTCATTTCGAAAGACCATGAAAAATAATCGAAAAAATTTGTAATGGAACCAACGTGAAAAAATGCCATGATTTTTGGGAATTTTAAAATTATGCTGGATATCAGACTTATTTTTTTTTATCATTGCAACTAAAATTTTGTGTATATTAAAAACAGTTAAAAATTCATGCTTGTAATTTTTCGTTTTTAGTTTTAAATTGAAACAAGAATTTCATCATAAATGATTCTTGAATAAATACTGATAATTGTTACCTAATTAAGAATTTTTAACAGCAAACTTGCTAGAAAACAAATTTCTAACATAAAACAAAAATTTTTTTGCAGTCATATGATTTTTGGTTTTAAATATTTTAATGCCAGATATACGAAAAAACCTTTGTTCAAGATTTCAAAATTTATAAATATCATTAATCTTTATTTCAACCTTCCAACTCTAAATTTATTTATAACTCAATAAATGAAAACATTCAAACTCAATTAAATAAATTTAACTAAGTTGTGTTAACTTTCAAATTTTCTCCTGAAATCCAAAACTTCATGATTTCAATAAATTGAGTAAATATCTGAAATTTATATTTTTTTTAACATGAACGCAGTTAAATAGGTAAGAAAGTTAGTTTGTTAGTTTGTTAAGTTAGTTAGTTAGTTACCTATTTAACTTTAGAAAGTTAAATACAAAACTTTTTTATTTTCAACCATTTTTTTTTACTATCAAATTACTTTTTTTAATAGTGAGAATGTATTAATTCATTAGTCACTGAAAAAATTCCACTAATTGAATAGTAGAATTTGAAACTGCTAATTTGGATACTGAAAAAGTAATCATTCACATTAGTAAAAAATTACTAATTGTTTAGTCGTTTCAAAAATTTCACTAATTGAAAAGTAAACTTATAAATCACTAATTCATGTAGTAGAATTTGACTATTTCTTTAGCTAACTTGTGGAATTCCACTAATTCGATGGTGAATCACCTACTTACTAATTTAATTAGTAAAAATTTCACTACTAAATTTAACATTACCTTAGACGAGATTCAAAATATCGAATTATAAATGTGGAAATTTTTTTTTGAAGGAACAGAATTAATATTCTTGGTTAAAAAATAATGATTTCCAAAAACTCATTACATATAGATATTTATAAAAATATCTTAAATTTCTATGTTGTATTCTAAAATACGCATTAGTTCGAACTTTAAGAAATTTCAGAGAAAAATTCATACGATTTTTTAAACCGAATGAAAAAAGTTTGAGAAATGCGAGATTAAAATCTCAAAAAATCATTTATTTATAAATTTTTGAAAATTAGTTCCAACAGTTTTCATATTTTTTAACTAAAAGTTTATTTGCAAGAGTGATAAAAAATATTTCGGATTCCTAACTGATATCACATAGTTTACAATTTTTCGCGTTTGATCGATTTTTAAAATGGGCAATAAATTATTAAATAGTATTAGAAAAATATTTTCTGATAAAAACGATAATTACAGGTCTAAAAAAAAATTACATTTTTTCACATACTTATTTTTAAACTTTCTTTATTGAAGGTTTTGAGATTGAAAAACGCTTTGTGCACATCAGGTAAATTAATTCAAAAGCTGAATGAAAGTTGTACCAAGCTGATGTCAACAAGTACATTAATTTTCCTATAAAGTTAAAACAAATTAACGTCAAGTTGATATCAAGTTCCAGTTCTAAAAAAATTCAGATTTACTGTATCTTGAATCAAATAATTCAAAACATTGATTGGCAAAATGATGAATTTCAGAAATGAATAAATTCGCTACAATTTTAAATCTAGAAATTTTTTTTTTTTTTCAAAACTTTTCAAGTTCTTCAAATTGACGTTATTTTTATTTATTTTCAAAAGATACTTACATTTCTCAATAGATTGTAAAAAAATGACGTCTTTTTGGACATTGTTCAAAATTGGGATTTCACTAAAGCAATCGTAACATTCATGAAAAAAATATTTTAAAGAAGAACTTATAATTTTAATAACAAAAATTGGACGTTGAAATTGATCAAAATTCGGTTTTTTTGGATTTAGAAAAATAGGTCGATCAAAATTTTCACGTTCAATCGAACTTTCAATACTCTCTCAGTTTGAATGAGTAGAAAATTACTAATTATTAGTGAAATTTCACTAATTGAAAAAGAGAAAAGTGAGCCACTAAAAAATGGTGAAAAATCACTAATTGAAATAGTGATTTTACCCTACTAATTGAATTAGTAAGTTATGACGAAAGAAATGAGTGAACTTTTAAACTTTACTAGAAATCCATTACTGTAATTAGTAGACTTAGACTAGTCTTATTAATGCATTATCACTAAATGATTAGTAGAATTCAACTAATGAAAAATTCAATATTCACTAATTTTGTAAATTATTATGTTTTCTTACTATTGAGAATATTGTTGATAAATTCAGTTAGTGCATTTTCCCCATTTACATTAGTGAATAATTACAGTTGGGAATAGTAGATATTTACTAGTACAGTCAGTGACAATTTGGTATTCAAATTCTTATTTATTATTATTAAATGCGAAAAATTAAGCAATCATTAGACATATTAACACATTTCTTAAAATGTTTATTTCCTTTTAACCAAGTGTCAAACAATGTTTTTTACAACTAGGTAACTTTTTTACTTTTTACCATTTTTGTTACCATCAAATTACTACATCCCAGTAAACATTTACGTCGTGATATCATGTACGCATACATTTGTTGCAGCAATAGCATGTCAACATGATATCACGGGACGACATGACGTCATAATGAAGTCATTATGATATCACGACATGACATGATGTCATAATGAAGTCACAGTGACGTCATATAATGACATGTCATGCCATGATATCATGATGACATGCTATTGCTGCAACAAATGTATGCGTTTATGATATCACGATCTAAAATGTTTACTGGGATGTAGTGGAATTTGACTATTTCTTCAGCTAACTTTTAGAATTCCACCAATCTGATAATGAATCACTCACCTACTAGTTGAATCAGTTAAAATTTCACTAATTCAAAATTCGACAGTAATTTTCAATATTTCCTAACTATTTCCTCACGAGTACTAGCCACTGACAAGTTTCAAAAGTTAGCCCATTCCTAGCCAAACACTTCTCAAAACTCAAAAGAAGTTCCCGAAATCGTAGGCAGAAATCTCTGTCCACGCCGCTCGTTATTCATCCGCCAGTTTCCCGTTGGCGTCCATCAATAAAATATAATGTACCCGGGCGTACGAGATCGGTGAAAAATAATTCAAAGCCGACCAAGAACGATCGTTAGGATCATATATAGGGTGATATCTCTCATGGTTTGTGTGCAGATGCTGTGGCGCTATTTTGACACGTTCCCCGTTGTTAGAATCGCGGCATGGACCCAGCAGGACACCCTGTAAAGTCCGAAAAGTCAAATTGTCCGAGCTGATGGACTCGGTGCTTCGATCGGAACAACCATTTCCAGCCACGCCGCGATATTATTGTCTCCTTGTTGTCACCTGGCGTGAATTATGAGCCCTGGTACAGCTTTTGTGCCAGCAAACGTAACCTGCGATACCGCATTTTACCAAATAGACGCTCATTTACTAACCAAAACTGTGGCTCGTTTTGCACCCCGAAGGCGCTAATAAGCCAGTACAAAGACCGTCCAAAAATCGGGACATGTGTTCGAGAGGGATTTAGGCGAGAGATGCAAGTGTCATGGGAACGCGATTCAATGGGGACCGAATTAACTAGGTTTTGGAGCTTTGGAGAGTTCAATGACAGTTTCCCTGAAAAAATTCTGGCTTTTTATATACGTATTATATTGAAGAGAGTACAAAATTGTGGGAATTGTTAAGTTATATTTTAATAATTTATATTCAATTTATATAATTATTTATTATTTATATCCCAGTAAACATTTTAGATCGTGATATCATGTACGCATACATTTGTTGCAGCAATAGCATGTCATCATAATATCATGGCATGACATGTCATCATATGACGTCACTGTGACTTCATTATGACATCATGTCATGTCGTGATATCATAATGACTTCATTATGACGTCATGTGGCTATTGCTGCAACAAATGTATGCGTATATGATATCAGGAGGTGAATGTTTTATCCTAGTAAATTTTGTATGATGTATGATTTCATTTTTGCATTCCACACAACATGGGAAAACTTCCATACACAAGTACAGAAAAATTGAAAATGCAAAAATGAAATCATACATCCTTTTTATGACTTTGTGGTGACCCCCCTTCCCCCTTCCCAGTAAACATTCACGTCGTGATATCATATACGCATACATTTGTTGCAGCAATAGCCTGTCATCATGATATCATGGTATGCCATGACGTCATAATGAAGTCATTATGATATCACGACATGACATGATGTCATAATGAAGTCATAACGACGTCATATGATAATATGTCATGCCATGATATCATGATGACATGCTATTGCTGCAACAAATGTATGCGTACATGATATCACGATCTAAAATGTTTACTGGGTTCTCCCACAATCTGTATCCGCCTTTATGTAAACAACAGAAAAACTCGCAAATCATCGCCTGTTAATGGTTATACACATAAGTAAAAAGCGCAATCACCGATAAGAAACCTCACATTTGCAGATTTTGGTTTACTGACGGTTTATGGTCAATAAAATATTGTTATCCTGCTGCTCTCAAAAATCACTAGATAAAGTCCTGATTCATAGGAAAGCTAGTCAGTGAATGAAAAAAGGATAAATTCCAGAACTCGGTATTTTAAAAGCGTGAAGCACTTTGACGTGTTTTTTTTTTCTCGAGAAAGTTTCGTTGGACGTTTTCGATGCTCATATAATTTTGACGGTTCGGGTTCCTGAAAGGAAAAATGAATATAAAAAAAGTTGTTTTCCACGTGGGCAGAAGGATTTCGGGTCGAGAGTTGTGTGGCCGCGCGTGGCGCACAAAGAGACCTTTAGGGCTTTTCTAGGGTGGGCCAAAAAAAGACCTGTATCGAGCGAACGTGCTACCGGTGTGAGCTCTTTTGTGTACTCGATTTCTCCGTTCCTATACCAATAGAATAACGTGAAACAATGAAAAACTGCAAAAATAATTTATCATTGAGAGAAGTTTCTCAAGCCTGAGTAATGATGATTTTTCAAAGGTTTCGAGGAGTTCCAGGAAACACTAAACAGGGTTTTTCGAATGAGAAATCGTTCGTCATTCAAGAGGAAACGTGGGAAATTATCGTGAAGGTGGATTTTAGATACGGTTTTGGTCCCAGTGTACCTTGGGGAAACTCGAACAATAGAATCGAATTAGAAGTTTGGAAATATTTAGTGGTTGAGAAATTACCATATGAAAAGAAAAAACAAACTCTTTAATTGCTTTCCATTTTTTTTATTTACCCTTTTTTCCATATTAATGATGTCACCGAAAAATTCAGAAGCTTCATCATCAATAACTCAAAGCCAGAGTAAGTGTGAATGGTCAAAACAGAGGAACACATTTCCTTTTCATCATTTCCTCGTATTTGTTTGTCTAAGAACTTTGGGCTGTTAAAAGTTTCCGGAAAAAAGGCAAAGTCTGAAGCGTGTTTGATTAATGATGAAAAAAATGGCTCAATGGGACGATGCATAAATTTGGGATTATTTGTGCAGTTGGAGTGATGGTTGGCTCCCAGTTGCCATGTGAGACATTGACGAATCTACATTTCGTGATATAGCTTTATATGTGTGCTTTTTTCGAGTGCCAAAGTCTGTAAAAACAATCGCGCCTTCATTAAGGCTTTATTTGACTTTCGGTCTTGTCAGATGTTGCGCTGTGTATTTTCATACCGGCAGTTTTAACACGTGTAACAGGATTTCGAGTCGCGCGTATTCCCATAAAAAGAGATAACATTGAAAGAGCGCATTTCTAAGAATAATACAATTCACTCTGAAAAACGTGCCCCTTTTACGGTTCGCCGTGTACGTACGTATACGTACGTATGTTTTTAAAAATATACCTTATTCCTTAAAGAGCTGAAAGTACGCTCTCGCGAGACGATAAAACATGTCAAAGTCTCCAAGTGACGATCGAATTGTGCTAGTTGGTAAAGTAAAATTGTTTAGGAGTCGATTTATAGGACGAGTTACGTTCGTCTTTACACTATTTTGAACTGGTAATTTAACAATTGACCTTGAGAAGGGAATTACAAATATAATAGATATTTCTGAATATATCTGTGAATTACACATTATTTTTCTGGATAGAAAATATTATCTTATTATCTACGTGCCAATGTGCCTATATGAAAAAAGAACCGAAAATTTTTCATGTTTCCACTGCAATACACGGATGTATTTAAATATTTTCGGTCTTTTGAAACTATCTCCTATCTTTGGAATTATTACTTTTTTTGAAAATCTAGGAGAAATCGTAATTTTTTACAACACGGTGCAAAAGCTTTATCCCAGAATTCGTTTGTGTGTAAAATTATTAGTGACGGTACCAGAAACTTCTTGTTCGAACTTCAAAAAGGCTAAAATCTTATTTGCGTTGTACTATGAGTCATAAGCGATTGAATATTGTAGAAATTTTACATACTTATCATGAGTAAGCGGATAAAATGAATGAAGAAGAGATGATGATGGACGAATTCATTATCAGAAACGCAAAATGAACGAATGTGTTTGCCTCATCAAAATATGAATATAAAGGTTTGTTCACCGCAACGACATAATTTGTTCATGAAAAAAGCAGTTAATAGTATATTACTGCGAGTTTTGGAAATGTCGGTTTTGTCGAAACGGAAGTTTGCAGCCCAAGGCGAAGCCGAGGGCTGTAATGCACACTTTTTTTAAAAAAATCGTATTTTTTCTATTTTTTGTTAAAAAAAAGGAGAATATATGACAGAATGGAAAAAAAATGAAAAAACTGAATGCGATGGTTTATATGATTTCTCGTTTAACCGACAGTGCTCAAACAAAAGTTGTAAAAAAAAACTTTTTACGCACCTATAGTTGTGTGTCGAAATCACCTTTCCAACAATACTCTTCACTGATCATTCGAAGCAGTTGGATCAGATATAAAGATGGATTTTTCAAAAAGTTCAGCTGCTTCTCCCGATTTTAACTGTAACAATCGAAATTTTTGAAGAATTAATTTTCACTTCTCAACACAAAATATCATTCTTTTTCATGATACTTGAATATCGATCTTTTGAAATTCGATCCCAGGATTCGAGATACTTTTTTGTAATTTGGCTGATTCACCTGATTTCTACTTATTTGTCTTAATCATTAGTAAAACAATAATATCGAAACTACGAATTTCCGAAAATGTAAGTTTCAAACAACACTTTTATTTCATACATGTCATTTTGGGTAAAAATTGTACTTCATACTTGTAGCTTCATTTTCATTAATAACATCAATATTTGAATTTCTTGTAATTTTTTACAATAACGAGTCCATTGTATAATCGCTCGAAGATATGAATGAATCGTAACAAAGTTTAGTTAATAATAGAGTATTGAACTTGGATTTTTTCTTATTAACTGTTTAAACTCTTGAAAGTGCACGTATGTGTGTTTTGTAATAATTATTAATTATAATTATTGCATAATAATAATTATGTATTAAAATTATGTACTATAACAATAATATTGTAATAAATTAAATAATGTGGACCTAATTATCCCTGGAATCAATGAAATTATCAAACATCTATCGATATTTGTATTGTAGACCATCGAATTTCAAGAATTGATGTATAAAAATCGACGAAAAAATTAGAAATCTTGAAAAATACTAAAAAATTGAGAGAAATACTAAAAATCTTTTTATACTCAAAAACTATATGAGGTAAATTTACTTAAAAATATCATTTTACGGAAAATAGAAGAAATCGATGATGATGAAAAATAATGCATTTAATAACGACACTTCATCAAAAATGAGCAAAATTCAAATTAAGTTCAGAATTTTTAGTTCACTAACTCAAAATAACAATAACTCTAACTTGAGGAGAATTTTTTTTGAAATGAAATTATAATTGTCAATTTTTCACTATACAATATATAGCGAAGTATTTGTAAAGCAATAAAAATAATGAATATAGCTAAAAATGATTAATAATGAATAATACAGCCAACAAGAAATTTTGAATACTTATATATCATTAAGTACTTGAAATCTGTGTACTACGATTTTCTCAAAAATCCTTAAAAATATTCAAGTTACATAATTTCGATTTCTAGGGCTTCGAATTCTAGATAGTTGATGTATAGAAATCCAAAACAAAATCAGAAAATCTGTTAAGTTGTGAACAAACGCTATAAGTATGAGAAAAAAATCTCAAACTCATTTACTTGAAATTATAAATCACAAAAACTGAGCTATACGAACATGAAAAAATATGCAATTCTCGACTCCGAAAAAATTGTAAAATCGTACTCTCGTAACCAATCTTCAAAGCCCAAAGAAAGTTTTTTCTGCCTACGCCTCTGATCATAGCTGTTGCAAATGAACGAATAATTCAAATTTACTTCAAAAAGTTATTTTGGATGTTTTGGAAGTCTTAAATAGTAAATTTCCTGAAGTGTATTTAGTATAATGTACACGGAAAAAACAATATGGTTATCACAACCTCATAAATAGTAACATTTGCCCCAACTATTTTCATGGTCAAGACAACCTCATTTGCGGTTTGTGCAATGGTTGCACCAACCACAAGTGAAGTTGTTTCAACCATGAAAATAGTTGGGGCAAATGTTACTATTTATGAGGTTGTGACAACCACATTGTTTTCTCTGCGTACACTCGAAAAATTGGTAATAAAATTACTTCCAGCATTTTGTTGCAAGAAAAAATTTCATGTTAGAGAAAAATACTTATAAAACCAAATTTCATGTAAACATAATCACAAAAAAAAGGGATAATCCATTACACTGGAATTCAACTCCGGATCCGCCCTCGTAATGCGCTAAATTCGCATAACCCAAGGGCCCAGGAATGCAGGGAAAAATCACCCCACGCTTTGACTAATTGCCTCGCGCAATTACGCTCAGCCGCGAAGAGTGCGAAAGTCATAAATATCCCCGAAAGTCGCCGCTTCTTAAACGGAATCGCGACAAAATACTTAGAATTCCGTGGTATCTAACGCATCC
>JAPYZL010108423.1:0-10415 GCA_030522825.1 Platygaster orseoliae
ATTATGTTAATACGTTAAAAGTAATTAAGTAATGCTTTGTAAGTTTTACAAAACATGGATTTTTCGTTTCGAAAAAAATCAGATTCAATTTTATTTAACGAAAACATGCATTCATTTTTCAAAAGCTACATTTTAAAAAAAAATGGAGAAAATTACAAAATGAAATAAGAAGTATTGTCAGAGGTTACGAAACATACAAGGCTGAAATAAAAATACTCGAATACCTACAAAATTTGGCTTTCACGATTATTATTGAAAAATACAAATGTACATCGGAAATAAACTATTGTGAAAAAAATATTTTTGTCGAGATCATAGTCTGTTGGGAAAAAGGTTGTCGGGATAATGGTGTGTCGGGAAAAGGGTCTGTCGGGATTTTTCAGTCGGGAAAATGGACGGTAATCATGAGATTCTTTTGTTGGCACCTTCAAATGGACGTCATTGTTCCTTTAAAGGTGCTAATAAAGGAATCTCAGTCATCAATCAATTTAACTGTCACTAACCGGAATCCCAAAAAGTAGAAAACTCTCGGAAACTGGCACGAACATGACTTTTTCTGTAATTTTCGAGAAGGAGCCGTTACATGTTCTTTTTTTGTTTCGAAAGCATTCCTTTCCTCGAAACCCACGAGGAAAAGAATGCTTTCGGAGCAAGAAACAAAGGTGTAATGGCTCACTTTCGTAGAATTTTAGAAAATAGTATATTTTGCAACTCGGACGAGAGGCGTGGCTTTTTGGGCGAGGGCCAATTTATCTGCAGAGGCGTAGCCGAGTAACCGTAACAGTAACTTATACTGTTTTTGTCAATCAAAATAGTAGTCTATATCGTCGTCCGAAATACATTTGATGTTTCTACCAATATTGTTTATATTTTGGTATCTTTTTTTTCGAAAAATAAATTAGTTTTTTCCATACTCAGCAATCCAAAATCAGTCGTAAAAACTCTTTTTCCCTGAGATACAACGATCGAAAAATGCGAATACTAGTGATGATCAAACGTCGACTTGATGCATAAAAAAAACTCATCCCTCTTGCGAAATTCGACCTCCTTCATATTTCCGCGCGCCGTCACGTACCCCTTCTTTGATACCCATTCCGACCGTTTGTCACACTTTAAGCCGAGCCCATGTTCAACATTAATCTAAATCTTTTTGCCGAGTACAACGTTCCGTCTCCACTCATAGCCCGGCCTTTTGTCAGCGTCAGAAGAGAGCTCATCTCGCGTTTGAGAAAAATTAATTCCTCGAGATATATACCGCGTCTTTTTTGACACTTTGGAAAACGCGCGCTCGCGCGCTAATTTCAATTTATACGCTCGAGGAACGGCGCGAATTTTTCTAGGTCGCGCCATTACTCACCTGCAAAAACCTTTTCCGTTGGAGATTAAAAGGGTCTTCGCGCGTGTGCTTTCGTATGCATAATTACTCCCCGGGAGCGATCGTCTTCCTTGGGCGAGCTTTTTATCGCGTGCTCGTCACTTTTCGACTTTTCAAGTGAAGCCATTGAGCCATTCGAGGTTTTTAGGAGCGTTGAAATGACATTTTTCGAGGAGGGAGAAAGGATATAAAGGTAGGAGACGTGTAAACGAATTTTTTGGAGAGAGGAAAGAAATTGGATAATTTTTGGAAGTCGGAATCTTTGATGATTTATGAAAAAAAGTCTGTATGATGAGTTTAATGTTGTAGTAAAGTAGTTTTTCTAAATTTGTTTTTTTATATTTTAGAATCATTTTCTCTTTTATCATCTTTAATTTAAATCGTTCTTTCCTGCAATGGATTTTAACCTACATCTATCCTCAAAAATTTAAAACAAAAAAGTTTTTTAGTATCAGTTTTTATATATGCTTTCGAAACAAGCCAAATCCACACAAAAACACGAAATAAGTAGATAATTTTTTTATGATGACATTTATGATCTTTTTTTTATGTGGGGTATGATACAGATTGACAAAACAAGCTACATCTACACAAAAATTTTTTTAGCAGTACAAATAAATTCATCATTTTATTTAGAAGGAAATTAGTAAAAAAATTTTAATGCTTTTTTGAGTACCTATTTTTTAAATTAGTGTTTATGATGAATTATTATTGAATAAATCCTATACAAGGTTTATAAAGATTTTTTTAAAGAACATTTGATATTATTTTTTTATATTTTGATTTGTGAAATTGGTGGTTTTAAGAATTAAGAACGTATTCTATCATAACAATTATTATAATATATAATTTATTGATTAAAATCAATGATAGCTTTAAAAAAATTATATTGTTAAAAATAATAAAATTAATGTATTTAAAGTAAAGGAGAAAGTAAATGTAAAAAATTTGTTCTGCAATTTATTTATAGTGAAATGTTGATTCCATCCTTTAGGTAGTCATTCTTGGTATAATGTGAAAATATATTTTCTGATAAAACATTGTTACCAATGTCATAATGCTGTTTTTTGCTTAAGATTATTCGTTGTTTTTTATGAATATATTACGATTTTGATAGTTTTTTATCAAGTAACATGTCGATCTTATAAGTTTGAAATATTTTGTTAGATATCTAGTTAAAAAATGTTTTTTTCGATCATTATTATCAATATTAAATTTGTGTTCGATATTAAATTTATTAATAAATAATTCTGTTTGTTTGGTTTTATTTATAACCTATAACTCGCCATTTTAGTTCTTTTTTTTCTCATAAATTTAGTTTGTTTTTTTGGCCTGTATTTAATTCCACATGACAAAAAGATAACTTACATCTAAATACAAAAAAATTTCGACTTATTTTGTGTTTTTTTTTACTGAATTTAGCTTGTTTTGAATGCAAGGATAAAGAAAAACGTTTTATCTCAAATTTTGAGGTTATAAACTATTTCTGATGATTGTTCTGGGTTACTGTTGAAAAATGGTATTCTTATAAAAATAATCAAAAGTTGTGAATGTTACCTAAACAAATAAAAATACCTCTATTAAAATATTTAGAATAAAGGACAAAAAGAAACACAGACATTTTGTAAACTGCAAAATAACGCCTTTCAAATGCACGATTTCCCAGCAACTTTTTTCAAAAATCCCTCGAAAGTGTCATTTCTGACAACTTAAAATCTTTGTCGGAAAACCTAGCACGACTTGGAGCAAGAATTTCATCTCGCTTTTCCCAAACGTTTCATATTAAAAGCGTCGGCTCGGAAAGGGTGTCAAGAAAAATGATTGCCGGGCTTTCGATATGACGCCCCCGTTGGGTAATGGAGGCTCCCCATTGGTATTTCCCAGGGAAAACTCACTTCATTGACGATGCGCTGCATTTCGCGCGGCGAGTCTCGCGGGATGCGAGACTCGCGCTGACGAATATTAAGCGTTTTTGAGGGGGTCGAGAGGGTTCGAGGAGTCTGCGGTGCTACTCGTGTTCGTAGTTTTTGCTTCTCATCAAAGTTTGATATGGCGAATCTTCAGCGGTAGTTCTGGGCGTGATATACTCCGGTATCATTAAAAATGTTTCACCCATGTTTTCGCGATGTCGGTTTACGAATAGTGCAATGATTTAGCGAATATTCGCGAATTTTGCCTAATTTCTACGTAAAACTACGTCTTTCTCTTCGGTTTATTATTAGTTGTCGTATACTGTCAGGTTCATTTGCAATGAAATATAATGCAACAGAATGAATAATGCAACGGAAGTGGATTCGAAAACTCCAAAGCCTCAAAACATCCAAACTACAAAACATCTAAACTTGTATTTAAAATAATCTAACCTAACTACAACCTCAGCGAAGCCCTTTATTCGTGTTTTAAACTAATACCTAACACCACTAACATTACTTAATTATTGGTAGAAATAACTAAAAATAATCTTGCCTTACGAAAAACTAATCAAAAGAATCAAAAAATAAATTTACAATTTGAAAACTTTCTGTCATTACTAATTTCAATATCTAATCTAAAGATGAGTTTTGAGGTACGATGTAACAGTGGTTTTATACATCAAATTTAGTGTGCTCACTTTCCAATTTTGAACTTATGTTCAGTATTATTCTCTATATTTCAAGATGTAGCATCCAATCTAGGTGATGTTTTTTAAAAAATAAACAGTCGCGCACAGGAATTGGCAAAGAAATACAAATTCAATAAGGGATTTGAAGAATTCAAAGAATATAGGTCATTTTTTTAAATTTCTAGTCGAAACAATTTAGTTAGCAACTAGTATAATCCTTCAAATTTTCTTTTTCAATACATTTTCCAAAAAATTTATCTGATGACAACCTTTGATTTTGGGTCATGCTCAACACTTGAGAATTGTTAAAAAGCTCACAAGTTCAACGCATACATGAAAATTTTGTCGTAGACTATAAACTGCAATTTCTTTGAATAAGTTCTGTATATTATGGAGAAAGGCTAAATAGGATCAATAAAAAATGGATACTAGAACTACCATAGTTGACACACCCATGCGACACCTGCATTGTAATGAAGTAATTATTCCATGCAAACAGGGATGTACTAATTGAGATTGCGCTGTCCATATGTATTCATGCATTATGTTCGCGTGTTACGTCTGTCTTAGGGATACGACTGGAATACAAATCAGTGTTGAATGATTCGATGTCTGAAGTAAGACAGCGCAAATTTTATGACTCTATAAAAAGGCATTTCCAAGTAAAAAGTCACATGTCATATTATACAAAATGTTCAATTCTTAGAAACCATATTCAAGAAAATTATTAAGGGTAAACAAAGTTATTGTTTCGAGGAGAGGTATAAAGTTGTAAAAGTTAGTGGTAAATAAATTGCTTCAACATTTTACTTGAATTTTGTAAACTCTCAGTACAGAAACCATGAAATGAGAAAAAAAGTATGAGCTTGTATGTTTATGAACACACAAGACAGAAGTGGAACATCATAAAAAATTCGATTGTAAATGTTAAGCATCCAGCTCAGAGAATAATGCAAAAAACGTCTTTAAGATTGTTTCCTTTTCGAGGTCTTCAAAATTGCAATTTTCGATACTAAATTGAAAATTTAATTTATTGTGTTTTAAATTTTATCACTACATCTACATTTACTGAACATATATGCTATCTTTCGCTCATTGTCTATACCACTCAGCCCTTCGAACTCATTTTATTTACTTATAATGAATAACCCCTCACAAACACATGGTCATCCACCCTACAGAAAGAATCTCAACTATTACACCTCCCTCCCCCTCCTCCCCCACCACCCCTTTTGTCCTATTACTACATCCCAACCCCGGGAATCCCATCCCCGATAATTCTTCAATTCCAAAGTACGCCGGGGAATGAAATTAAACGTTTTTTCCGTGGCACAGAGCGGAGAAAAAGATCCGATACGAAGATTACCCGGATAAGTGAAGTTGCCGGGGACCGTTTCCGCGATAAAGATCGCGAGTCAACAACAGGTTCCCTTACAGATTGGTACATTTGATCGGATAATTCGTCAGCATGGTAATTTCCGTAGCAGGGAATTGGATATCCCGCGAGGCGCCAGTAATCCGAGAATCTCGATTCGATTCGCGCCTTCGAGGTCCTCGAGGATCTCCGGGGCTCGTTAAGATAAGAAGGGCCGGCAAAGTTCGACCCTTTCTTCTTCCCCGTACCACCCCCTGACCGAGCGAAACTTTGCGATACCGAAAGTTTCGCGAGCGACGGAAGGAAACGTCTCGGGGCTGTTACGTCTTCCGCGGGGATGAAATGGATTTCTGATGCGGCAAGGGAACAATTCGTGTCGGCTCGCTTCAATCACGCTGGACACTAGTCTTTTCAGGAATTTTGTCGTAGAACTACGTCTTTCTTCAAGGTTTGCTATTGATTATGCTATAGGCTGGGGCTGATTTACGGTATTAGATGTGACAGGAGTGAATTCAGCACAAGTGGCTAATGCAACGGAAGTGTATAACACGGACTTGACAAACGCAACGACAGAAAATAATTTTATTGCATTAACTTAGGTTGCATCAAATATTGTGACTATTCAATTGAGCTCTGAATAATTAACATACTCTCAAATCACCACTCTTCTTTCGTGAGAAAAATATCTGCTCCACAGAGGGTTTAAAACCGCAACCTCTCGATATCCGATCGAGTGCTCTACACTTTAGCTATGCGGCGCACCTTCTAATCTCACGAAACTTTTCGTTACTAAGCCAAGAATGAAATCATATCCTATCCCTGTTTTCAGAAATACGAATTTCTCTATTACCTTTTCAACGTCTAACATCTTTCTCGGTCTCAATTCGAGTACATTCCCGAAAGGTGTCGTCTAGTAACTTCAAATTTCAAATCGCTCAATAGCCAAAAGCATGAAATTAAATCACAACTCTTATTTCGTGAGAAAAAAATTTTAGAGAACGAGGATTTTATATAATTTTACATACTCTCATCAATTAAACAAAGTAAACTTGAAAGGTGAGTAATGAAATAAGAAATTCTAATATATATACGTTATCGACAAGTTCATGGCGCCCGTCATGATAAAACCCAAGTCCGCATGAAAAGGTTCAAAAATCTCAGCTCGGAATTTCAAGCGTCTTTTATTCGTGTGACGCATTGCGATTCGAAGGTCTCTTTCTTGCCAAGGGCAAGGGAAATCGATGGAGAGCCTGTAAAGTTCGACAAGCCGAGTTATCGTTTAATGAAGACGTTGCGATTGAATGAACAGAAGTATTCGGAGAGAAAGGGGCCGAGGGAGGAGTTTGCATGCTTTCACGCTCTGCGTCGAATCTTTTGTTATTCTTCCTGTTCAACCGGAAGAACCGCGAAATTAATAGGGTGGTGGCTCGAAGTTGCATTTTCCTCTTTTTTCCGTCAGTTTCCGGGTTTCACTGGTTGTTTCGCGTATGCTTGAATGACGGATTCAGATTCTTGTGAAATCTTTGCAACTTTTTTTGTCAAGTAGGAAAACAAAATATTACAAGGGCAGAATTTAAGTAAATTTTGTTTTCAAAACGATTGCTTTTAAATCTTTGTGAAGTAAAGTTTCTGATTCCGATATTATCAGATTGTTTGAATTTACATGTACATTTATTTATTTATGACTGAAGAAGTCAGAAACTACTCTGTCATGAGTTGTTGAGATTCGAGATACTGTTATTCGTTTTTTTTTTGAGCACTGTAAATAAGTTTGTGAATTTTTAATTTCTCTTACGGCACGTTCGATGGAGTGTGATGCAAGGGTTAAATTTTTCCTTACCTGAAACAGAAAAAAAATTTTTTATGAATAATACCATGTATGAAAAAATGAGATTTTTGGTTACATGGATGCCAAATTTAGAGGGAGAAACTTTTTCAGTAAAGAAAATATAGTTTGAAATATTTTCACAATAAATTGAAATGTCGCCTAAAAATTAGGAAAAAAGTCATCATTTGCCGTTTTCAGATTTTCAATTTCACACAGAAAATCCATGTGGATTTTTTTTTCAATCTCCCCACTATTATAAATTACACCGAACTCTAGTGCATTATTGAAACGATTCACGTTACACGTGCAAACAGAAAAAAAGTAGTAATTTCCATTTTTACGTCCAACGGTAATCGAATAACTGAAACTAAAAATTTTTATGCATAATTGTCTAAGAAAACGCTTTTACAAAAACGGCAAAAAAACATACACCGTTGAATCGAAATTAACATTTGTAATTGCAAATTTGAACAGCGCTGATAGACTAAACTCAATCTCGAGCCCCAAACGAACCGCCAGAACCTTTTTCCCGGTGTTTCCAAGTTTCACTGGACACAGAGCTTTTTATCTTTATAAAAACCCGGAGCTCGCGTCAAAGTCTCGGGAGAAACAAGCGAGAACATCCACAGTTGTAGTTTCCCTTGTGCGCACGTCAAATAAAAGTGAATTACTGCACGTGCAACCGAGAAATGAGAAATGAACAAAGTGTACTTCAGCGCACTGGATAATCGAACTTTGTGAATTGCGTGTTTTACTCTAAGAAATTTTCCGATTTGAAAATGAGCACTGTTAAGATTTTATTCCAAAAAGTATGGCCTAAAATAGATAGAAAATGATGAATATTTATGCTTCGATTTGTGAGTAAATTTTTGAAGACATTGCAGTCGATCTCGGAAGTTTTATATTTTTTGATAGGAAATTAAAATTGAAATAATATTATTGTTTTTTGGATGATAACACAATTCACTTTTATACTTGGAAGGATGATGTCAATTACTGAAGTTGCCGAAAAGCAAAGGATAATTTTTCTAAACTATAAGTCACCTTTTTTAAAACTGAATTTTTATCAAAAGCCCTAACTTTTTTCAAAAAATAGCAATTTTGCATTGCAAAATTTGGATTTGGAGAATCTCAATTGTTTTACAACAAAAAAAAAATATTCAGATAACTATAAATATACAATTGTATTTACAAAAATGAATTTATTTTCATCATTTAAATACGGATTTAAATACCTAAAATCTAGTTGCAATTTTAAGTTAAATTTTTTCTGAAAGTCACAAATCAAATTCTAATCATATTTAAAAATTTATGATCAACTTATTTTTTCCTGTATAGTATTCTATTACTAGAAACTTTGTAGAGATCTATTTAATAATCCAACTCAAACCATATTATATTGCTTATTGTTGTTCGAAAATAGTTACATACATACTTGAAACTTTTATTAGAGCAATACTATTTTGGGAACAATCACTCAGAAATTTGTGAATAGTTTTCAATTGCACCTTTAGCATAAAATTATGTTGCGAGTTTTGTCGATATTATTAGTAATCATATAGTTAGTACAATATTTTAGGTCATAGTGAAAATGTAGGATTCAGTTATTTATCCTACATAGTGATACATTGGCTTGAAATAACTCTTGAACGGTTTTTTTCAAGTTCTTGTTTATAACTTATTCCTTGACTTCACTGCAAAACTTTCTCACCGTCAAAAGTTAAAGCTGACTAAACTCTTTTCAATTTCATCTCTCGCAATATTCATGAACCTACCAAACTCTAAAAGCCATCAAAATTTCATCAATCTTCCAAGCTTTTGGAAACGTTACTATTCGTTAAAGAATTATAAATTGTTCAGAATATTTAAAAAATTCAAAATTGTGAAAGAAGTTTAACAATAATCTCGATTTACTTTTTATATGCACCAAAGTGCCGCAAATGTTAAAATTAATTATAAGATCGATGTGAAATAAACTGCAGAAATCCTAAAACCAAAAAAATTAATTATAAGTTTGACTAACGATTATCAATAACTATTCAAACTTTCAATATAGTTTATTGTTATTACTGCTCTTGCATAAAATGGCTGGTACGGAAATTTTTGATAAGCATTACAGCAATTAAAAACAAAATTTTGTGGAAGCTCACTGACAATTTTTACAGAACTGAAAATGAAAGAAATGGAAAAAAATTGTGAATTGAAATGAACTTTCTACATTCCCGGTCCTTTTTTCGAATTTGTTATTCAAAAAAAAAAAAAAAAAATTTTTCCACGAGCCAATTTTCACATTACCTTCTCCGAAAACCTTGATTCTCATGAGTTTTTTTTCAATTTCCCAGAAACTATTTTTCCAAAACTCGTAGAAAACAATAACCTTGAAATAGCTACAAACACATACAAATACAGTGTACTCTCATTTTAATTGTAATTTCTAAGGCCAGTAAAACTGATAGAAATTTTATAAATTTAATTAGTAAATAATTTTAACTTTCATAAGTTCAAATAATGTCAGAGAATAAGTGCTCCAGAAAAATGGTCACGCGGAAATAAATTCTTGGAAAATTAGAAAAGGAACATGGGCGTTGGAAAAATGCACTAAGAAAAAAATCTTGTTGTTTCTGACGTACGTATAGTCAAAAGTACTAGAATATTGTACATTGTACATTATTATTGCACATTATGTCATTTACATGTACTTATTGCAATTTTATATGGTAAAAATTTTTATATTGTTCAAACTACTGTATGCATGCTAGTTTTTTCTAGAAAATTTTAAAAAATTTTAAATCTACAGAATGCCAATTGTAATATTTACTATACTAGTATGTACACATAATTAAATACCCGTGTATAGTGAATAATCGAATTACATATTTTACCTTTCATAACACTGTGGAACAAAATCAGGGTTTCGTCAGATCCCAACACTTTTTTTTCATGCAATATATTGGTATAGGTCTCTGAAACACGTATGCAGAATGATTTGAAAATTCATAGAGGAATTTGCTAGTTATAATTGTTTATAGATATTATAATGGAAAAAACGTATTTTTCATTTTATTCACAAAATTCAAAAACTATTTTCTCTGTTTTTTTACATAGAATCCAAAACTCTTTACGAAATCGCGATCGCTTGACTCCTTTAATGAGCTAGTTACCTCATAAAATGTGGTTTCATAAGTCATTGTTCTCTGTTTATTCATATGTATCAAATTTCTCGGACCCGATGATC
>JAPYZL010108428.1:0-12597 GCA_030522825.1 Platygaster orseoliae
GTTATTACCTATTTGAAACTTAGATTGTTCTTAATGAGTTAGACAATAATGTTTGCCACTAAGACAATAATAATAATAATAAAAATATTGTATAATACACTCTTAATAATTATTGAAAAATTAAAAATGTAATAGACTATTTATTGAATTTACTCTCATTAGAACGACAAATTGTAATTATTTTTCAATTAATAATTTGTAAATATTAATTGACGCGTAGCGAAGCGCGCGGGGACAGCTAGTATTTTATATTATTCTAGGATATTTGTACAATTTTTAGTTTTTTCATACATTTATTAGTGTTTCTCCAAATCGCACTATAAATTAATGGAGTTATTAGATGCTTTGGTATTCAAAATTACAACGTGTTAACTTTTGGAAAACACCATTTTTAAACATAATTCTAGTATTTTTCATTTTTTTTGTGTGATATACTTCTTACTTTTGGCGTTATGTGATTCATAATTCTAAAGATTTTTTGTACAATTAATATTTTTCGTATTTTTAAAGAATGCATACATTAATGATAATTTTTTCTATACCTTTATCGAACTTTATGAAAAGTTTATAAAGAAAAGTTTATAGTACGCCGTACAATGTTCGTGTTTTTATTAATTCATTTTTCATTTTTAGTTATTTATATAGATTTACGGGTTTTCTGAGTACTTTTATAATTTCTCTGAATTTCAAACGATCGCTACAATTATTTTTGGAGTTTGCTCCTTTATAATTTAAAAAATCATAATTTTTCACCAGTTAAACGGATTTGTTAATAAATAGGGAATGTGCATTATAACTTTGATAATTTTTTAGTCAAAAATACACCATTTTTGTGAAGTATCATGCATGTATTTAGATTTTTTGTACTTTTAAGGATTACTTGACAGATTTAATAAATCTTTACTCTGCAATTCCAAGTTTCACTAATTTCCAGAATGTTATAAAATTTTCCAACAGAAGACTCTTTATAGATATTCTGCTTTGCAAAAATTGCAGAAATGAATCTTAAAATATTTTGAAAGTATTAGTGTCAAAAATCTGAAAAACAATGATTAAAAAAATACGAAAATTGAATTCCATTATATTTAATTCGAACATTATTTCAAATAAAATACCAAAAATTTATGTAGATATTTTTTCAGAAATCCATAAAATTACTTAAAATCGATTGGAATTTTAATTTCAGAGCATTCAACTATAGAAATCTATATACTTAATAACAATATTGGTAAAAATCTAAAAAAATACTGAAACATCCTTATAAGTTTCATAGATATTAAAACCCATGCAGGATAATCTTCTTAAATATTTATGAAGCTTCAAATGTTAGAACATTTAGTTCTAGGAATCCGTTAATAGATTCATAAATATACTATAAAATTTGTTAAGTTGTAATAACACAAAAAAAATACGAATAAAAAACTAGAGCAATTATAAAAATACAAGAAAAGCTTAAGAGATGTATAAATATTGAGGAAATATCAAAAATTCGTATAATATTGTAAAAAAAATCTGAACCTCGATGACTTAGAAATCACAAAAATAAAATTCCGTCACACATATGAAAAACATAAACAAAAAAAAGTGCGATTTTGGACCTCAAAAGTTGAACAAGTCCAAAATCCTGAGATTCGGAAATGAAAAATTAACAAATTAGTAATCGAATCGTAAAAAACTGAAAATTATAAAATCCTGCTGTAAAAGACTTATGGACCTTAGAGTAACTGACATTTATGTGCGGAAACGACACAGCGATAAGATGAATGTTGTATAAACAATCATCCCAAGAGCACGACAAAAAATAAAAAAGCCGCGAACGCCTCATGATTCCTCTGAGACTCAGACATGGATAGCATGTATTATGCCGGCTTAAGCATGCAAAACTTTTCACGATAGCGCTTCTAAGGGAAACTTAAAGTAACTAGTCTGCTCAATGGCATTTGTTTTTATGATACTTTTCTTCACGGTGCCTGCGGTAAACGAGCTTCTTTTGTCATTTGCAATAAATACATTATTCATACGACAATACGGATTTTCTCTTTCTTGTTCCGAAACAGTTTTCCCTAATCATCAATCCTCTTGATTATTAAAGATCATTCCATTTTGTTCAAATTGCATTCAATTCACACTCCAGTTGAAATAAATATTTTCTTTTAATTTCAAATTCAAATTCAACAATATTCATTCACTTCGAATTTCACTACAAAATGTCGAGCAAAGAACTAAAACAGTCAAGTTTAACTTGTAACTATCATATTGACGTACGAATATCCCCCCCCCCTTCCTCCCCTTCCCATCCGACGGTATTAATTTCCGAAAGTCTAGAACAAAGAAATTCCTGTAGTACCGCGTGTCTCAACTTTATCAAAGGATTCCGAGTCCTTGGATATGTTGATAGAGAGTTAGTTAACATATCAAAGGAGCGAGCGTTATACAAATTTATTCAGGACTCTTATGTGGAATGCGTTAAGAAAAGATCATACTCCCTGATGTCGTTTCGAGTGTATAAGCGAATGCTCTCTTCAACATTCAAAAATAATGTTACCGATTTTGTGCACTTTGCAGTTTTTGTGGATTCACAAATGTAGGGGTTATGGAGAAGATAAAGACCTGAATATAAGGGACATCGACTTTTTGGTGAACAATGCGTTCGCGTAACAGCGAAAATTCACAAATACAAAAAATAATATTTGACATCTTTATTTTTGTTTTTACTTTGAAGAGACAGATTTTCAGTATATTTTTTGCATCAACTTCCCGAGCTTCAAAAATGTGTAATAGGTATTTTTCGAATTCAATAAATTTTTAAAATTTCAATTGAATCTTTTCAATTATTTCAACAATCATTAAAATTGGAAATGTTTTAAGGCCAGGTTCCTATGAAAAACGTGTTTTTTTATTTTTAATTCCATTTATGGTTCAAACAATATTTCAAAATAAAACTTTTTACAGATTAATGTACATATCTTAAACTATTCAAAAACATTTTCTTTTTTTTTTATTTATTATGGCGGCTCTGAAAAGTGCTGCTTCGACTCGTCCGATTTGTTACTGGTTTACATGATTTCTTGGAAACGAATCATCTGAAAGCAAAAAGCAAAACACTTTTATATTCTGTATCGAATTGGCTATGGTCTGAACTACAATGAAATATTTCCACCGAGAAAAAAACAAAATAGATGATTTTTGAGTCTTTGAACCTTTTTTTGAACCTTTAATTGTTTATAACTTTTTTAAATAACATTGAATATTTTTGGTTGTAGTTCAGACCATGGCCAATTTGATACAAAATATGAAACTGTTTTGCTTTTTGCTTTCAGATGATTCGTTTCCAAGAAAACGTGTAAACCACCAAAAAAGTTGGCGAGCTTTTTTCAGAGCCACCATTATGAAAAAAAATGAAAAAAATTTTTATTTGAGTCGTTTAATATACATGTACTTCTATCTGTAAAAAGTTTTATTTTGAAATATTTTTTTAACAATAAATGGAATTAAAAAAAAATACACACGTTTTTCGTAGGAACCTGGCCTAAAGTAATTTTGTCATTTTTTTATGTATTGAAAGTTTTTATTGAAAAGAAACATTTTAATTTGTTTTTTCCTTGATGAACACTTTTTTTAGCATATTTTCTGGAAATCTACAAACTTTTTGAATGTTTAAAAAAAAATTCTTCAAGTAAGGTAAATTTTTTGCATGAATTTTCTGAGTTTTAAAATATTTATGAAAAATCAAAATATCTCTCAGCTTTTATTGATTTTACTGGAGTTTTTATATTTCAATCATGATACGTGATTATCAAAATTTTTCAAATTTCTCAACAACCATAAATTTAGTGAAGCTTCAAGTAATTTTGTAATTTTTTATATATACAAAGTTTTTATTTATAAGAAACATTTTCATGTGTTTGCTCAAAAAATATGATAATGAACACAATATGAACATATATAAACATTTTCTGGAGATCTACAAACTTTTAGAATTATGTAAAAAACTGTTTGACCAGTGGAAGATTTTTTATTATAAGCATCATAATTTCAGTAGCTTTTTCGCACGATATTTCCAAGCTCTAAAATATTTATCGAAAACCAAAATATCTCTCAGCATTTATTAATTTTACTGCAGTCTTAAAATTTTATTTATGGTACGTGATATTCGAAACTTTTTAAATTTAAGTAGGTTTGTAATTTTTCAAGTTTTGATAGCTTTTAATGAACAGAAATATTTTCATTTGTTTCTTCCAAAAATATCATGATAATGATAACGATCTTTAACATTCTTGAAAACATTTTCTAAAGTATACCAACTTTTCGATTTTCATGAAAAATTGCTGAACCAGTGAAAAAGTTTTTAAAAAAAGCGTTAGAATTCCAGTAGCTTTTTCGTACGAGTTTCTCGAGTTTGAAAAATTGTATTCAAAATTAAAAAATCTATCATGACTTATAAATGATTTATTTATTCATATTTCATATACTTGAACATTCTATGGATATCTAAAAATTTTTCATCATGAAATCTGATATTATTAAGTCGTTAAAAAACCCACGAAAAACAATCACAACCAATGCATCCATTCACGAAAAAATTTTGTTTGTTGCAGTTTGGACAGAGATCAACCTTTTTCCTTCCAACTCGGCGTTGGTCAAGTTATCAAGGGCTGGGATCAAGGCTTGGAGGACATGTGTGTAGGTGAAAAAAGAAAATTAGTCATCCCACCAGAACTTGGATATGGTGACCGTGGAGCAGGCAACGTTATTCCAGGAGGTAAAATTCACCATTGACAGTAACTAACAATATCCCACTCTTTTAAAAAAATCTTCATCAGAATTCGAAAAAAAATGTATAATAATCTTCGTCCTTTTCCGATAATTTGAGGATAATTTCAATTTACTACAAGTTGTAACAATATTCGTTATTTGATTCTTCAATATAATGTAATAATTTGCATCGAGCAATATTCACAAGTTACGATAGAGTGAAAAATATTATGGCGAGTAGTAAATAAACAGTAGAGTTCATTTGGGGAATGTATATGAAAAGGTAGTACTAACTAGAATTTAAAGTGTGAATAATTACGCGTTTCCCGCATGTCTGCATACCTGATGCGTTTAGTAACAAAATCGTAGCTCAAGGTGTAATTACGTTGCATTCCTATAAAGCACCAGCGTTAAATTGAACGCGGGTTACGTTGATAGCGCGGCATCAGCAACCCGCAACTGCCGCGACCACAGCCCTGCGTCATCCTGTCTGACTAGATTCCCTGCCGATCACTGAAAAGCCAAGTCCACTCAAATTTATTATACTTCTCGATATGTAAAATCAGTTTTGATATTAATCTTATTACTTACACATTTCGTTTATCATTACACATCATGTTTCGTTGTTTGTGCTGGGAAAGCGGAAAACATTTTCGGCAGGAGATTTTGGAATATTGCTACAGTTTCATATTTAGTAACTAAATTATCTACTTTTTTTGTATTAAATACTATACATTTCGAGTTCGAGGCGTTTCAAAAAAGAATTTTGAGGTTTTTGTCGTTGATTTTTCGAAGTTATAAAGTTAGGAATTATCGATTTGTTTAGGATTTGAATTTACACAAATCACTCGAATTTTTTTAGTTGAATGTATTCAAAATTTTGGATTGTAAACTTGGGAATTCGATAATTTTTTTTAAAATGTTTGTTTTTACAATCTTTGCTATTGAAATCGCAACTTTGAGGTATTTAAAAAAAGAAGTTCGAGGTTTGAGTTGTTAATTTTTGAATATAATAAAATTCCTTACTTTTTCATGTGTTGAAATTAAAAATTACAAATTTTTTTTGGTAGTCAAATTTACATCAAATCACGTCATTTTTGATTGAAAATGCAACTTTGAAACTTCATAATGATTTATTGCACACAAATATTTGCTAACGACAGTATGTATAAAAAATTACATATTATTAATTTTCATGTTCTAACCAAAAAAAGCACAGCAGCACAAAAAAAACCTAATTTCCAATAAAAACACAATCATTCGTACAGAGTACCTTTTAATTTTCGCACTACTTGTATTTATATTGTACACGCTACAATTTTTGCAGTTAATTAGCGTAAAATCGTAGCTCGCAATCTCACGAGTACACTTCATTTCCACCTTTTTTTTCCATTCCCACGATCTTCGCGGAATCAGGAAATGTCGACATGGAAAAGTAGCGTGAAAAGTCGATAATATCGCTGAGAAAATTCCACAGTGGAAATACAAACTAATGCAAGAATAATGTTACTCGTTCCAGCGGATCATAATAAAACTCAATATAATTAGCTTTCGTTCAAACAGGAAGTGGAAATTTTCGATCGAGCAAATTTTTCGAGATTCCTTCCGCAAAAGTTTTTATTTCCAACATGAAAAGTCGAACGATTTCCCGAGCCCCAATAGTAATTGTGAAATAATGGACAATCTCCTAGGAAATCTGCTCAATTTCACACATGAAGGAGCTTTCTTCCATCTCCGCTGACAACGACTGTATTCCAGTTTTATCAAGTTTCGGCCAATCTGCAGCGCGACTGAAATACCAAAGGCTTTGCGAGTCGTTTATAACTTAGAGATTTTTTTATCCGAATCATCAATGAAAGCGAAAAAAATTTGTCGATTGTCGTTTCAGGTGCTGTTCTCAATTTCGAAGTCGAGCTCATCAATATCAGCGAGTCCCCGACGCCGACAAATGTCTTCAAGGAGATCGATAACAACAAAGACAACCAATTGTCACGCGAGGAGGTGAGAGCAATGGCAAGACCAATTTCGTTTTCTATTTTAGAATTTCTGAATTCCTCTCTGAATCTGAATCAGTCAAATTTTAACTGATTGAATCTGTCGATGATAATTTGACGGAAAGATCTGTTGTTCTTGCCTTATTGACAGATGCATCAGTAAAAATGTCACTGATTGAATCTGTCGCAAATAAAACTTGTCTGAGAGATTTGATTTTTTTTGATTGACTGACAAAATGATCAATGAAAATCGCACATTCCAATGAACAAACGGTGCTAGAACAAGACAGGCACAATATTTGTTGGAATTTGTTTATTTCAGATCAACTATTAATAATTGTATGATGAATAATCAAGATGTTTCTTCCGGAATTTAAATTCATGTTATACAATGAAATAATACCTAAATGAAAAAAAATCCGATCCATGAATAAATTAATAAATAAACAAGTTGTGATTTAAGAGAAAATTTATCATCAGATAATTAAAAACAAATTCATCAAAATGTAATTAAATTTTTTGTATTGGTTAATGTCTTGTTTTAAAAGGATACTTATTGAAATTTCAGAAAAATTTTATAATATTTTTCATTCACTTAGTCATTCATGAATTAATAAAATGATTGAGTAATTGTTAATAAATAAAAAAATTATCATCTTTTCTTAGATTATTCTTAATTTTGTATTAAACTAATCAAACTTTCATCAATTAAGTTTCATAATTTATTTATCTGTCCATTCAATAAATTATGTAAATCAATTCTTACTTATGAGTCAAAGTTGAATATTCAAAAAATATTTTTTTATACATAAAATTCAAAATTAATTCATGAAGTGACTTGAATAATTGTTTTTAATTATGAGTATTTAGTTGAATAAGTAACATAGTTCAATATATTATTTCTTCCAGAATTTATGAATTTACGCTTTAAAATGTAACAATAAATTAACAAAAATTGATTTATGACTGAAATAATGAATGAAAAAGTTGCTTTTGAAAAAAACATTCATTATTGGATACTTGAAAACAAATTCATCAAAATGTAGATTAATTTTTTACATTGGATGATGTTTTGTTTGTACGGATGAAAATTGAAATTTTAGTCAAATTTTTTAATATTCATTATTCACTAAATCTGTAATGAATTCTTGCATTAATCAGGTATTTATTTCATAAATAAACTAATTTTTATCTTTTCTTAGACTATTCTTCATTTTGTAATAAATAAATTAAACTTTCATCAATCCAGTGTTATAATTGTAATTCATCTGTCCATTCAATAAATTTTGTGAATTACTTTTTATTTTTCAGTTAAAGTTAAACATTCGAAAAATATTCAATAATAAATAAGTCTAAAAATGTTCTGACTTTTAATATTTATACAGTTTAACTATTTGAAATCCAAGAAATTTATATTGTAGATAAATTATAACTTTTTTCAAGACAGAAAATATTAAATGTCTGAAGATGATAAAAGTTTGTTTTGCGTGAGGAATAAATGGAATTTTATCGAAAAAATAACGCGTCGCATTAAATATTTGACTAGTTTCCATTAAAAAAAAAACTCTTAATCTAAAATTCAAACGAACACAATTAATTTTTTCCATATTTTGATGCAATGGTTTCTGACTCAAAAGTAAAAGATTTATTTTTCCACGACAACAGATGTTATCTGTATATATAACAAAATATTCAATCAAATCATTGAACTACAGTTCTATTAAACTTATTTGTCAATCTGACTGATTTTTCCTGTTGAGTTTCACCGATTCGCTGCTACCGCATTCCTTTTCATTGAATCTGTCAGATCTTACAAAAAATCTGTCATACTTGACTGATTCAGGTTCAAAGAAGTAATGCAAAACTTTTAAAAAACACGAAATAACTGATACATGTGGTTTTTCTGATTTCAAATTCACAGGTGAGCGAATACTTGAAAAAGCAAATGCAAGGGGACCCTAACAGCGCCAACGACCCGGAATTGGAAAAAATGCTGAAGGACAACGACAAGCTCGTAGAGGAAATATTCCAGCACGAAGACAAAGACAAAAACGGCATGATCTCGCACGACGAATTCAGCGGGCCGAAACACGACGAGCTTTGAACGAAAAACGCATCAACGGAAAAGAGAGAAGAAAGCTTGAAGGAAACGTGTAACATAAATTTTATCTGTATAATAGTTATGCCTTGAGTTCCGATGGAAACTTGATTTAAGCTAAAAGAGATTGACGAAATTGCGAGCGAAACATTGTTGCCAGTTATTTTGTACATAACGCTGTATTTTCATAAAGACTACGGGGTAATCTGGGAAATTTACGCCAAGGTTACGCGCGCCTCTACTCTTTCCTCACTCTCCTTCGTCCTCCTCCTCTTTCGCCAATTTCACGAGATAACGCGGATGACGACAGTGATAATATTAAAGTTATTCACCGATTTGTATTCCCTATCGAAAGTTTTTACGAATATATGCATCAGACGATTTGGGGCTGCGACACTTTAATTTCATGTGCACAACAACTGTTTCGACGAAACTAGTCCAGTTGGTTACATTTAAATAAAGGCCGACCCCAATTTGTCCGATAAATCAATAAAAGTATTTTTTTAGTGCTGCGTTCGTCGCAAGGAAAACAGTTTTTACACAAATGGTTAATAGTATGTATATTGAAGAATGTCTCGCCAAGTTTTTCTATAGTCGTGGCTTCCTCTTCGACCATTGTTGCGTTTTTCTTAAGTTTCAAATCGTCAATGAGTTCTGCCAGGTCGATGCATATCAGAAATTACCCACATCTTGCACTTTTACTTTCTTTCTTTTTTTTATTTAATGTTATAATTAGTATAATGGCAGTTTATACAGTTTCATATGCACAGACCTGGCACACAAGGACTAACTTACCGATATTTTATATCCATCTTGTTGCGATCGTTTTGTAGCAAGACACAAGTTTTGGATTGTAACATTCAATTGTTTGTTGTTGAAGTTAAATGAAGGTTATAATAAATCGTGCGACTTTTGCACATTTTGTTAAAAAATTGCGTACTCGTTTTTTCCTGATGTAGGTGCACGATGAAATAACATTTTTATTCATTTTTCTTATTTTATTTTTACATATCGATTGACAATATTTTAGTTTGCGACGAATTCTTTCAATAATTATTTTTATTCAATTCGTGAAATTTTAGATGGTTTTTTATGTAAATTAAAGTTTGAAAACATTGTGAACTGAAAAACGTAGAGTATATTTAATATTGTAAATGTTTCTGGAAATGTTTCAAATTTATTTTTCTTTATTGTTACATGCATGGAACAGATTTTTTTCCTTTTTTTTTTTTAAACTGACCAATATTTTGATAGATTGTCAATAACTTTAAAAAGTACGAAAAATGATTAGAATTCGGAAGAAAGTTTATAATTCCATATTTCGTTAAAATTTGCACGATATTGTTTGTATTTTTATTTTAAATTTGTGACTTACGAAGAATTAAAATGGTAAAAAATCTTGATATAATAACAAAATTTCCATAAAATTTGGACTTGTTATTAGTTTTTTGAAAAAAAAAAGATGAAAAATCAAAAATATAATCAACGATTCCAAAAATTAAAAAATCCGTAGTATATCCGTAAATGTGCAAAAAATTTTAAGATTGTGAAAAATTATGGAAATTCGTAAAACATTACATTGAAAAATTGCATTCTGGTTGACTTTACGATGAAACCTGTGGAGGGGGGAGGGGGGGGGGGTAAAATAAAGTTTTCACCTTTTTTTTTCATTTTTAAGTTGGACAAATCTTTAATAACTTGTGGAAGTTTTGAATAGTTTTTACTGTAAATAAAAGTTAAAAATGTTTAGAAATGGAAAACATTGAATATTTTAAAAATTGGTAATGTTCTAAAAAGTGATGTTTTATGATGTTCCTTTTTTGTTATGAAATAGTTTATTTCATTTTTAATGAAAATTAGAAAAATTCGGCAAGTATCAATAAATTACATAAATCTTAATAAACAAGAATAATCTGTTCAAACTGTGAAAAGTTTGTAAAATTTTGTCTACTGTTAAAAATCATTCAGATTTTCAGAAACTCAAAAAAGCACGGAAAATAATTATATTTTATTTGAAAAATCATTTATCAATATTTCTCCGAAATTTGCACGATATTGTTTGTATTTTTATTGAACTATATCAATAAAAATACTTTAATATTTACTTGAATACCTACATAAACATTTATTATGATAAATTTTTAACGTAATTAAAAAAAAAAATATTTATTCCTAAACAATAAAAATTATTTTTTTCTAAACATTTAATATTCAAATGCTTCATTATTGAAATACTACTAAAATTAAATACTTTCATGAGAATACTTAAATTGAATATTTACGATATTAATAAATAACGAAAATCTTGATAAAAAAGAAAAATTTCGATAAAATTTGGATTCGTCAATAGTTTGTAACTGGCTTCATATATTCCAAAAAAATTAAAAATTTGTAAAATATCTGTAATTGCATTCTGATTGACTTTACTATGGAACCTATAGTGGAGAGGGGACGGGGGTTATGATAAAAAAAGATTTTCATTCATTTTTCTCATTTTTATTCAACCAATCACTTTCCACATATGAATTGACACTATTTCAGTCTGCGACGAATTATATTACATTTCTTTAAAATATATATTTCCTATAATTTTACTTGTCGTATTTCCAAGGGATAATGCACATCGAGTTTTGATTCTCCTTAAATTGATTTTCGCACTCGTGGTGTTTCGAAACTTGAGTTTTGGATAAAAAAATGTGTTGACCTCACATTAATTGGATTCCCTAAGCGTGATCGAGCGGGACTTGTTCCACTCTGATTGACGATTTCCACCTCCGTAATTTAAAAAAAAAGCTCTACGTTTACGTTGGAAAAGCCATATTTTCAGTCCTCCAGCAGTCAATTGAGCGTTACGTACGTGCACGAAAGTGTAATGTCGGGTATCGGTAATTTGCTCAATTGATTATCGCATTTAGATCGACTTGATGCAAAAAGCGAAAATTTGCACAAAATATCCCGACAGCGAGTGAAATTCAAAAAAAAAAAAAAACTTTTATCCGTGATTGAATGGGAAATTGGAGTAATGGATTCGTCCCGCCGATCACGTTTGCAAATTTTTCCATTTTTCGTTCGACGTCTGAAACATTGCAATCTCATCGCAATTCATTCGTCTTCACTGTTGCTGGTTTTCGCTTTTTTTCTACGCACATGTAGCTCGCGAACGATGGATCCTCGACTGGTTTTTTATCACAGTTAGTAGCCTTTGATGTAGGCTGCAATGTGCTTCTTCTCTTCCTCGGAAAGTCCGTTTTTCAAAGTTCTACGCACTGAAACGCAAACATAGCCGATAAGTTTCGAGTGCTGGGGTTTCACTCGTTTCCAGTTATTGCATCTGGCAATGAAAACATGCTTCCACTACGATGGATTTCTTTTTTTCCTGAATCTTCTCATAACGAAGATTTAACTTTGAAAGTTAGAGCCCCAACTTATGGCATTTTCGAGTGGCGTTTTCGGAGCGTTTTTCCGTGTGTTAGACAGAGACAGAAGTGCTCTGAAATCGATCCGAGCACTATCTATCTCTCTTCATCTTATAGCAAACTGCATCGAAATCAAGTGAAAGTTGCTTCTCCAATCGCTCTATGTCCAAGAGGCAGAGCAGATTCTTTCGTTGGTGGGAAAGAGATATATAGTGCTCTGGATTGCTTTCAGAGTACCTCATAGACCTTATAGTACATGGACTGGCCATTCTCCTATCTGTCCCAGCAAAAGTGGTTGGCCAAACATTGGAGGTTGGACTCGGTCTTCATCGCA
>JAPYZL010108482.1:0-11545 GCA_030522825.1 Platygaster orseoliae
TCGGATTACTTTTGGATTACTTTCGGATCATTTCTGGACTACTTTTGGATCACTTTCGGATTACTTTTAATCCAAATGTGATCCGACCACCTTTGCTAGGGTTTTTTCCGCTATCTGATAGCAAATAAAAAAATAGAAAATTTTTATGTATAATACTTTCTTCGGCAAGTGGAACTGTCACCGAAATTAGAAGTATTCAACAATTTTATCGATTTTTTTGCTATAACTTTTTAGAAACGTCTTGTATCCCCAATTTTTATTTTACTTCCTAATAGCAAATAAAAAATGGAACATTTTCATCTACAATATTTTTTTCTGCGCGCGGAACTGCCACGGAAATCAGCGATTTTCACCAATTTTATCGTTTTTTTAGCCATAACTTTTTTGAAACGTCGTGTATCCCCAACTTTTTTTTCACAATCTGCTAGCAAATAAAATTCGAATTATTTTTATGTACAATACTTTCTTCTGCGAGAGGAACTGTCACAGAAAATAGAAATTTTCACCAATTTTATAGATTTTTTGGCTATAACTTTTTAGAAAGATCTTGTATCTCCAATTTGTATTTCACTATCTAATAGCAAATGAAAAATTGAACATTTTGTTCAACAATATTTTCTTTTGCGAGTGGAACTGTCAGGGAAAATAGCAATTTTCACCAAGTTTAGCGATTTTTGGGCAATAACTTTTTAGAAAAAATTTGTATCCCCAGTTTTTCTCTGACTATCTGATAGCAAATGAGAACTGGAACATTTTTATCTACAATATTTTCTTCGGCGAGTGAAGCTGTCACGGAAAATAGATATTTTTACCAATTTTATCGATTTTTTGGCTATAACTTTTTAGAAAAGTCTTGTATCCCCAATTTTTATTTCACTATCTTATGGCAAATGAAAAATGGAACATTTTGATCTACGATATTTTCTTCTGCGTGTGGAACTGCTACGGAAAATAGCAATTTCCACCAATTCCAAAAATTCCACCCAAAATTAAACATACGCGATTTGACATGACAATCAATTGATTAAAATTGACCAAATCATATTTATTAACAATATAAACAATTGAAGAAAGAAAAAAAACATCGAATAATAAATTTTTCGCAACACAGAGAGAAAAATATGATATTTCCCACACTACTACATTCGTCGAAACTCACATTGTCTCATGATTTTATAAAAAGTATACGTACACGAAGAGAAATGGTTTGGTGACAGCAACCATTGATTTAGTAAAATATGGACCCACCAAAGTTTTGGGTACTACAACCAAAACTTTGGTTATAATAACCAAAGTAATAACCAAAGCTTCTGTTATAGCAACTAATGCTCAATTTTTATGAGTGATCATTAAGTTGCAATATCCAACACTTTGGTTATCATAACCAAAGTTTTGGTTGTAGTACCCAAAACTTTGGTGGGTGCATATTTTACTAAATCAATGGTTGCTGTCACCAAACCATTCTTCTCCGTGTATAGTCCTTAACTTGTGCAGAAACTTTTTTTAACGCTCTGCAGAACTTCGAACTCCTACTTTTGAACAGCAAACTTTTCAAGTTTAACAGCGGTGAAAATATTGCAAAACTCGACTTCGCCTCGTCTTGCGAACTTCATATTTGATCGTTAAAAGCTTTATCTACACTCGTTGAGAAATTACTATTACTATTCTATTATTGAAATACTATTCTATTACTAAAATACTATTCTGAGTGTGCAAAATGCGGTATTCTATATCATTAGTACTTGTTACAGTATTTGACTTTCCAGTTGATTTTGAATATCAGAAAACCTTTTTATTACGAAAATCGCGGTACAGTAGTATTGTTATATATTGCAAAAGGGTCGATATAAAGCCGGCGCATGCGCAAAGTGACGAAATTTTGCAAGATCACGGATATTTTCGCCAGTTTTCCGCTTTTCAATATTGTTGGAAAAATGTACGAACTATACGGAGTTAATAGGGACACAATGGTTTATCATTCCCCGAATCCAGGGCGCAAAGAAGTGGATATATTAGAGGTATATTTTCCATAAAATTTTTTTGTAGCTTGAAGAAAATCTATATTTTTTATAACAAATTGGGAGACTGAATTTTGCTCTATATTTTTGCAATCAGTGTCATTAAAAATGAATGAAAAACCTTTGGAACATCGAATCAAATATTTTTACGACTCAAAGAACGTGTTTAATTTTACAATTTTTACACTTAAAAATTTTCCAGTATTCAGTATTAATAAAAAAATATTAATCGAAATAGTTATCTGATGTTCATCGTCGTAATAACGTATTCACAAGTCATGCAATTTAAAATGTTAAGTTCAATCATGATTTATTTCTTTTTTACAAATCGTAGAAATATTTTTAATTAAAACCAACTATATCTTTTACGTGACTGCGATATATTAATCAAATTTTCGTGAATTTCCTTGGTGTAGTTAAAATTAAATTTTGCTAATATTGATCGAAAATCACTGTCACAAACTATATTTGGTAAGTTAGTGTCTTTTGTTTTGCTCTAAAATTTTTCTCTTTTCCTTTTTAATGAAAATTGTATTTTGATAATTTTTTTTTTAATATTATTTATTATTAGTGACTGTTGAATTATTGTTAGTTTCGTAATTATTATACCAGAGAAAAATTACTTAGAAATTGTATTATTAAATTTATTAAGGAGAAAATTTAGTCAATTCAGGAAAAATATCATTTGAATCATTAATTGACCAAGTGCAGTTATTTTTAATTTGCTCATTTTTCGTATCCAGACATGCTTACAACTATCATCTCCGGAACTGATAAGAAAATTGCCAAACGGGGATACAAGTCATCATTTAAAAGACGCTGTTGTTTTGACAGCGTTCAATAAAGACGACAAATATCGTGGAAATAATAGTAAGTTTCACTAGAAATAAAAAAAAACATATTACATTTATTAAACTTGTTCTTGGAAGTCTTAGAAAAATTGATGTTTCAACTCTGAAATAGTAACAAAAAACGCAATATATTTAAGAACTTCATGTTCAAAATATTATTCTCAACATTGCTGTCAAAGGACTTATGTACTCTATTTGTAAAAAAGTTTGCCAAATTAAATCTATTTTTAAGAATCACAGGATTTTAGAAATTTTCAGACCTTATCTCAAAGTATATTGTATGCGTTTTTTAAGAAGAAAATTCTGGATGCAAATGGACAGTGACAGTGGGATTTCTCTTCCTGGGCTGCGCCTTAACCGCAGGCATAGGACTTCCCTTTGCTTTGGAACTGCGAAGCTCGCAATTTCTTGAAGCTAGACTTCAAGTAATTCGTAGACTTTTATCAGAAATCCCATTGATTGACGGGTCAGTTGTAAATTTCCGTATGTCTAGATTGAAAAATCAAAAATAGAAATCTTTTCAACTTGTAAGAAAAAATCCACAAATTAAAATTTTGTGATATTGAACTTATTTACGTTTCACACAAACTAGTTCATCATTATTTCCATGTAACATGTTAAAATATTTAAGAAAAAATTCCTCAAAGTTCTTTGTTTTATAAAAGAAAATACTTGCAGACGCAACGAACTCGCCTGGAACCTTCGCAGGCACAATGGAAACATGAAAATTCGCCATTTTCCATTCGACCAAAATCTTTCACAAAATTTTACTTTGGGGCCTGAATGGCAAACCGATTTACCCCGGTTGAAAAAAGGCATAGTGAGCGCACAGTTTTGGTCCGCTTACGTACCATGTGAGGCTCAATTTCTGGACGCGGTTCAGCTCACTTTGGAGCAGATCGACATAGTTCGCAGACTTGCGAGCAAGTACTCGAAAGATATGATATTGGTGACTTCGAGCAAGGAATTGCAAAACGCTTACAAAGATAACCTTCTCGCGAGTTTGGTGGGAATTGAAGGCGGTCACAGTATAGGGGCTTCTCTCGCGGTTTTAAGAAGCTTTCATTTACTCGGAGCTCGTTACATGTCGCTTACACACGAGTGTAATACACCTTGGTAAATAATATCCTAGTGATTTTGGTTCTTATAAAACCCTATAAAAATTTCTTATACAATTTTTATAAGGTTGACCTTAGAAAATTATAATAAGAAAAGTTTTTCTTCTAAAACTCTATTTTTAAGTCATCCAAGTCAATACAATGACAAATTTTCATAAATTATGAAAAAACTTTGAAATTTATCTATCGCAATACTCTGCAAAAGATCTCTTAAATTGTATCATCAATTTTTAAAATCCTAATAAATATAATATTCGGAAAAGTTGGTAAATAATCCTTTCTATTCATGAAAATTCTCAAAATCGTGCGTACAGTTTGCTAAAAAATAAAAACCTTCAAAATAGCTGAATTCATTTTTCTTTACAAGACATTTTATTCTCCCAGGCAATTCCAAATCTTGCTTAATTATGGTTTTTTAAAGATAAACTAATAAAAAAAATGTGTAATACGGAAAATTTTGTTTCTTTATGTTTTAGGGCTGACTCTTCTTTAACAGAAGAGCCTGATGAAGATATGATAAGATTTCACAGCAATGGCTTATCGGATTTTGGGAAAACCGTGGTTCGAGAATTAAATAGACTAGGCATGATTATCGACCTGTCTCACATGTCTGTAAAAACTATGAGAGACACTCTCGCCATCACAAAAGCTCCTGTAATTTTTTCTCACAGCGCAGCCAAAGCTCTTTGCAATTCTTCAGGCAATGTGCCAGATGATATTCTTCGAGCGTTGGTAATTCAAGATTAATGAATTTGTGTTAAAAAGAAAAATGTTCAATCTACTTCTAATATCTCAGAGTTTTACTCACAAAAAATTTGAGTTTTAAGCAAGTTTATAATAATCATGACACCCTAGAAAAACTTATATAGGATCGAAAATTTTTGACTCACAATTATCATAAAAATTTTTTTTTTCAACATTCGTCACTTATTAACTCTTTATTTCAAAGTTTTGTTTAATTTTTTGAATTTCAAAAAAATCGACATTTAATTTTTCAGTCTTTAAATGGCGGTATAGTCATGGTCAGTTTTGACAGCAATCATCTCAACTGCCAAGATAAATCAACTATGTACGACGTTATTGGTAATAAAAATTGTAAGAAAAAATAGGGTTGTTGGAATTTTTGGATATTTAAATTAAATTTTGTATACCTGTCACATTTTCAAATCATTTATAAATACAAGATTATAAACATTCAAAATAATTTAACTTTATTTTCCCACAAAATTCCTAAATTTCTAAAAATAGCAGCAACTTTCCAGTACACTAAAAATTGTGTATTACTAAACAAATCTCTAATTTTTCAGCTCATATAAATCATATTCGAAAAACTGCTGGAGTCGACAACGTTGGATTAGGAGCTGGTTATGATGGCTTAAAAAGGTGTTTTTTTTTTTAAAAAACCAATAATATCAAATATTCAATATGGTTGAACCATTTTTTTATACTAATTTTTACACTTTCTGTTTTATTTTTGTAAGATCGAAATTGTTTTATTCTAGCCCTCCTGCAGAGCTTCCTGATGTTTCGTACTACCCAACTTTATTGGCAGAATTGACAAGAAATCGATTGTGGTCTGCTAATGACATGAAGAAACTTGTTGGTGGAAATTTATTAAGAGTTTTAAAAGAAACAGAAGAAGTCGCTGCAGTTTTATCGAATGAATTGCCGGCTGAAGAATTGATTCCAGCAGAATTGGTCGAGGATTCAATTTACTGTCGATATGACAATGTTTAATCGTGAAAAACAAAAAATTTACAATTCCCAACGTTTTTTGAAATCATATACAAAGAATTGTTCATGTATTTAATACATTTTGAGAGGCTTTTTTAAAAATAATTCATTTACTAGTAGAGCATGATAGTATTGAGGAATTAATTATAAAAAAAATTAGCTATTAAATAGTTTAATTATTGAATTCTTCAGAAAATTCATGTAATCAGATGAATTCAAGAAATTTAGATTTGTCTTAAACATTTCAAAGAAAATTTTTTTTCAAATAGTTTATAAATACTCAGAATGGTTGAAACTTTTCAATTTTTTTGGAAAACGAAGAATTTTGAATTGTATCAAAATAAATATTTATTTTTTTGGATACTGTAAGTTAACGAAAATTGCGGAAAATTTGTTAAACGAAAATGGGAAGTCTGTATTCTCCTGTCTCTGAGCATTTCTGAGATAACTCGTATAACTTGTAATAATTTTATATAAACATTAATCAGCTATTGCAATTAACCCTAAAGACTGATTTATAAAATTGTGAAGTAAATTATCTGTGAATATGCAACCTAAACAATGTAAATTTGTAATAAAACTCATGCTAAACCAAATTTGTAGTTATCACAATCAAAAAATTTTCATAAGGTGAAGGCAAATGAAGAAGTTGAAATTAACAAAGTTAATAAGAAGTATATTCATACATTCAATCATAACTTGAGTGCCTTTTTTATGATACATTCATTTTCTTCTTCTTTTTTTTCTCTGCCGTATCAGTGACTGGTTCTTGGTTTTTCCTCTTCTTTTCGGATTTCCTCTTTTTCCCGATTTCTTTTTCCTCTGTATTTTCCAAAATACTGTGTTCTTCCCAACCAGAATTTTTCTTCGCTTTTTTCTTCTCCTGAACTCGATTTTCTTTTTCTACTTTCTGCTTTTTTCTCTTTTCCACTTGGACTGGAGTCTTCGTGTTTTCCTCTTCCATTTTAACTTTCCTCTTCTGTTTCCTTTTCGTTTTCTTTTCTTCCTCTTCATATTCAACACTGACTCTTCCTTTTCCCATTATAAAAAATTCCTCGGACCTTGTTTTTTTGTCTGGAACTATGACTTCATCCTCCTCTTTTTCTTTTTTTCTTTTCACTTCTGTCCGTTTCATCACGGTCATGCAAAGTATTCGAGCCTTACATTCAGTTTTTCCAACCATCTTCATTTTATTTTTCTGCACATTCCACAACTTCACTTCCCCATCGCTTGAAGCGCTGATCAACAAATTATTGCGATCCTCATCCTCGGAATCAAACACCAAACACTTGACTCGTGCGCTATGCGCTGCCAACTCCATCTTAAATTTGTCTTTTTTAAGATTGTACAATTTAATGATACCATCTTCGAAACCGATCGATACCACTTCATTGGTTATGAATGCAACACTGGTAACTTTTTTTAACTTGAATTCGATGTGGTTCACAACACCAGCAGTTTCAATTGAGTAAACGTCTATATTGTTGTGTCCAGCTACCAGATATTTGTCACCCTCTGGACTCCACTCGACTATCGTCATGTTTTTGGCATCAGCCTTCCAGCGAGTTGCCATATTCGTCGCGTAAGCTTGTCGGCCTTTCACCAGATTCCAGGTTCTTAAAACACCATCGCCACCTGTTGAAAGGGCAAGTTTACCTGTTGAGTGAATAGCCAGAGCTTCCACAGGCAAGCCTTTGTGGCAAGACTTGAAGTGCTTTTCCATCTGCCAACTGCCGCAACGCAACATGGCGATTGAGCCATCTTTGCTGCCGGTCATCAGGTGGGAACCATCGGGCGTAAAACTCATGCAACTGACGATATCTGAAAAATTATTTTCAATTATGATACACATTTAGTTTAGTGAATGACTAAAATTATTTAACAACCTTTATTTAAAACCATTTACAGTTTTTAAGGGGTCGTGCACATAATAAATGTCACGTGATCAGGGGGAGGGAAGGGATCAGCGATAATTTTTTTACATGTGTGTGTGATTATATCAGAAGCGCAGGCAGATGAAATTTTCAAGAGGTTCCTTGAGAAAACATATATTTACTTTAGGATGTTGTAACTCGAGAAAATCATAACTAGATAGATTTTGAGCACTTCATAGGTTCTTAGAACTTTCGTATTGTATGCTATTCATAAAATTTTGTGGTATTTTCTGGTATTTTTGTACATTTCTAGTATTTTCATAGATCGCTCTAAAGATTTCTAGAATGTCATGCTTTTATATTAAAAATTCAACGATCGTGATTACTTTATTTGTTTAAAAAAACAGGATCTTTTCTATGCATTCTTATAATTTGTTTCGAATATTTATAAGTGTTTCAAGAATTACATTGAACATTAGAATTCCCTTGAAGAAAGATTCTCCTGAGTGAGTTTAATAACTCTTTAATATTTGTGAATAATTATATGAGATTCTTCAAAAACATTAAATTCACAAGTGTGATGTGACGTTTTTTGGGAGGGAGAAGTGCGACATAGGGGGAGGGAAAGGTCAAAAATGGGTAAAAGTGTGTGAGATATTATGTGGACGACCTCTAATAACAATAGAGAAGACTGGAGTTAAATGTTGAATTTCTAAAACACATATCCACAAGATGCATGTGTTGAACAATTTAGTGACTCAAAACTTCAACTTAACTATTATATTGAAAAGAAACAATGTTTCATATTTTTTTTTCTTGAGGTAAAAAAGGCTTTCATAATTTACAAAATAGAATCTTTCTCGATTTTCTAACCAATTTTTGAAAAATTTTTATCACAATATCATATGATTCTTCAAAAGAATTTCTATATGCATTAATTTATAATACAAATATTATGAATACTTTATGCAAAAGGTACGTAAAAAATGTACCTGACTTTAAATTATTTTGGAAGACTCATGTAAAAATATTGTGATTCATTGGCTAAGAAAAAGTCTGTTATATATTTTAAATTTTTTAATTTCAGTTTAGGTATCTTTGCAATTTTATCATACTGTTGTATACAAATTCTTGATGAACAGCAAAGTTTTTTGACCCAAACAAATGCAAAAAAAAACTATCATCAAAACCCTTTTTATTTTGGAATTATTGCAAAATAATAATACCAGTATGATGAAAGAGTTTGCCACTTTCCAAGTTAGACCGCATATCGTACAAACAAATGCATTCATCAGCTCCACCCGAAGCCAAATAATGTTTTTTAGCAGCTACACATCTTATGCTTCCCTTGTGACTGTGAGTAGCAATGGTGCGCTCCATTTCGTATGTCTGAAAAATTAAAAAAGAATTGCCAGTTAGATAAAAAATGCATATAATATAAAAAGAAAAGTATAAATAATTGAGATTTGTTAAAAACTAGATAAACACTGGAAATTCACAACATGATTACAAGTTATAAAACACTTGTCATAAAATTAATAGGTATTATTTATTCAATTTTCAACCATGCTGAGGGGTATAAAAGGAATCCAAAAACTTCAAATTCATAATTTGTATTATATACATAGTTAGAAAGAAAATTTTTAAAAAATATAGGTTTTTTGTATTATTTAATAATTATTACAAAGTCTGGAATGAATTAGAAAATATAAGAATAAAAAATCAAAGTAAAATTATTTACAATATGAAGATTTCTTTTTAATTTTTAGTTTTCAATTTTTAATTCAAACAATGCTCAGGGGTTTTGCACTGAAAATGACAAAGTTTTGAAAACTTAGATACATATAATTATGAAACTTATAAAATTTATCAACATTTAAATGGAACTTCATCACTAGTAAACTTTAACTACAGATTAAAATTAAAAATATCTTTGAGTTTTGAATGAAACTAATTTTGATAATAGACTGCATTAAAATCATAAATTATTCATAATTGTATGAAAAAATGAGCAAATTTTGAAAATTACACAACAGTAATTATCCTAATTATTATTTTGCATTATAGGAATGTATAAATATATTTATTTTCGATTATAATGTTACATATTTGTGACACAATCTGACAAAAGGGAACTAGGCGTGCTAATCGTTTAGACTCACTTTCTAATGCCCTTTAGACAGATAATGTACCCAAACGATTAGCATGCCTAGTTCCCTTTTGTCAGATTGTGCCACATTTGACATCTTTCAATCCAAACGAACAATTGAATTATCCACGGTTTTTAATTAAACAAATCATCTTTAACAAAATTTAGAAATCAAAAAGTCAATAATTAATTTAATTTTTGAATTGAGCTTTGATACTCGATAATCATCAATATGACTGTTTTATAATAAAAGGCTAAATTGAACTATAAAGAATTAAAATATAAAAATAAAATAAGAAAATTATAAAAAATATGTAAGAGTTTATAATATATAAGAATTTTATTCGAATAAAAATAAAATAATTAATAAAAAATATTTTCTAACATATTACTATAATATTTTAATTACAGATTAAAATTGAAAATATCTTAATTAAGTTTTGAATCGAACTAACTGTAATAAAAGATATAAAAATGTAGAAATAAGAGCCTAGGTATTTCAGCCGAAAAGTTCTTGCCAAAAAAAAAAAAAAAATAAGTTGGTAACATACGCGCGAAATTCAAATTTTGTTATATATAGATATATATGATCAATGCACCTGAAAACAAAATTTGAATTTCAGCTGAAATACCTACCCTCAGACATAAAGGTTTAATAAAATTGAATTATCCATGGTTTTCAATTAAACAAATCATCTTTAACAAAGTTTAGAAATTGAAAAGTCAGAAATTATTTTATTTTAAAATTGAGCTCAATAATCATGAATATTACTGTTTTATAATTATTGGCTAATGCAAATTATAAATAATTTAATTTGAATAAAAATGAAAAAAAAAAACTTATAAGAGTCTATAATATATAAGAATTTAATTAAAATAAAAATAATAAAAATATTTTTTTACATAAACAAAAAATCTTCATTGCACTGATAAAAATAAGAAAGTCATAAAATCACTTAAAATATGTAAAAATTTGTGGAACAAAAATTTCTCAAAATTATCGCTCTCTTGAAGTTGAACACCACGAGCTGAATTCAACAAAAATTACAATTGGAAAATTTGAAGCGGTTGAAAAATAGAAAACAAATAATACTTAACCTGTACAGTGTCATCCACCTCGCAGACTCCATTTTTGCTAGCGCAATTTTTGATCTCATATCCTACCAAAAATTCTTCATACGTGCCACATACTATACTGCGATTCATTTTAATAATCGTTGTCAATCTTAAATGTTTTTATCTTTGAGATCTTTGATTTTACTTTTGTTCACTTTTGTTTCCAATTGTTTCCAATCAGGGGTCTGAAACTCTTATGGCTGCTTATGGCTGCTTATGGCAGCTAATGCATCAATATCATTATAATTATTAGGGTTTAACCCCATTGGTAGGTGGCGCTGAAATGAAAAAAAATGGCGCTATTTTTGAAAATAAGAAAATAAACAACCCACGAGAGATCAGCTGATAGCTTAAAAATTCGGTGTTTATATCGTATCGGTTATATGGCGTTTTCAACAGAGTTAAATAATTATCCGTGATTTACAAAAAAATAGTGACAATGCCCAGCTACTGCTGCGTGCCGGGTTGTAAAACAACCAACAAGACAACAGTGAAACGGCACCGTTTTCCAAAAAATCAGGAAACACGACGGCAGTGGTTGAATGTTTTGAGAATTGCTACTGGTAGATAGTCAAAAAATTACATTATTTTCAATATATAATTTTAACTGTGACTAGGAACTAATTTTATTTCACTGGAACTTAAAATTTCTTATGTAATTTACAAGTTTTAATATTGATATTAA
>JAPYZL010108521.1:0-44027 GCA_030522825.1 Platygaster orseoliae
GTATTGAATTTGAAAAAGCTTAAAAAAAATTCATAATGCTCGTTTATAGCTCAAAAATCAAAGAATTACGAAAAATACCAAAAATATTAGAAAAAAAAAGAATCTGCATCTCGAAAATCACAAAATTCGAATTTCGCTATACATATAATTCGATCATTAAAAATGTATTATTCTGAACTGTGGAATTATAAATCACTAAATTTCACAGAAAATAACTATATTTTTCTAAAACGAATTTTTTTTTACTGACTGAAAAATTCCGAAAAATTCAATGATATTACTCACAACATTGAAGTAGTAATGACTTAAATGAAAGATACTTGGATTTTAAGGAGAAAAAAATTTATTTTACCCTTTTTTCTAGAAATCCTTCGCAAATACTTAAAAAAAAGATATGGAATTCATACAGTTACACTAATTCATCGATTTAAAACTAATTAAAATAAACCAAACTCATAATTAAATTCTATTTCGAGTTCAACTTTTGATTTTATTTGCTCGTACAGAGATTGACTCTCGAATCATCCGTTTTCCTGCGCTTCGCTTTTAGTTTTCCAGGGTGCTCAATGAGCAAACTCAATAACAAGCGTGAATAAATGGACCTCTAGTTTTTATCGAGGGTTGTTTATCCTCGATCACGAGCGATTAAATGCCCCTGGAAAGTTTGGCAGTGGCCAATTACGCGGTCGCGATTAAGGCGCCGCGTAATGACGGCTCTACTTTGGGTCGTCTGCATTCGCGACGAACTTTGAAATTACTACGTGATTCGGATTCTGTGGGAACCCCTCGAAATGCCCTCGCCACGATTTACAGAATGATAGAGTCACGTGGGGCTCAGAAATTCCGCTCACGGAATAGTAACATTCACAGAAATAAATCTATGATATTCGTACAGATTAATCTTGAAAAACAGACAAGTTTCTCGAAAAATATTTTGCATAACCTAAAAAGGAAAAAAAATACTAGAAAAATAATTCATAACATAAAAACGAAGGAAAATATAGAAAATCGTTATAAATGCCTTGTGGAGTATTTCAGTACTCTGCACGTCATAATGAATGACGAAATTGCAAAGTTTGGTCTTGTAATTATCTGAAATGGAAATTTCAGAAGCCAATGTGACCGATATGTCAAACGTCAAATATCTGTCAGTTTGACGTTTCTTGCATCGGGAAATGTGCGCCTGCAAATTTTAATATAACTGTAATAAACTAATTCTGTAAATAATAGAGGTGTTTTTGGAAAAGCTTACTGGAAAATGAATCAACTTCTTTTGGCTAGAGAACAATGTAGAGCAAATTGCAAATACTGTTTTCGCGTTATAACAGTAGCAGAAATAATAATAGCAATCGTAATAATAATAATAATTAATAAATAGTATTATACAAATTATGCACTGTTTTGTTCCAATCTGAAGTTTTGTGATAAAATGTTAATTATTATATATTGCAATTATTTTCAATTTCAATTTATTTTGTTCCTTATTCAAAAAGAATAACTTTAATTTTTGGAAAATGTTTGCTCCAAAAACTATTATTGTCTTGACAGCAAATTTTTGTTTAGTGTATTTTTTTGTGGGTAATATTGATGAAAAGATTGTTTTCAAAAATTTTCATATTCACACAAATTAAAGTTACAACAATTTATCTAGTTTACATGGAAGAGTGAATGATAAAAATTTGAAGATAATTTGAAAATTTTCATTGCTTTTGGATAACGTCAAAAAAAATCACGATTTTCTGCAATTTGAATCAAATAAATTGTTCTATACTGTTTCGAAAATTTTAAATTAAGTTTTAAATTTTTATCAGCTCTGAAAGTTGTTAAATGGACTCAATTTCAAAGCTTTTCTTATCATTTCACAAAATTGAAGCTCGTAGAAAATCTACGCACGAAATTCTGGTAATCTTTCCAGAGGCATTTGCATGCTAAAGTTTTTCGAATTTCCCTTGAGCTTTTTCTTTCAGTTTTTTGCAGAAAATTCAGATACCTATTGTTTTCTTTCATGAACTCGTTTTGAGATTTTTCGTTTTTTCGATAAAGTCGAATAAAAAAAAAATAAATAAAATTCAAGAGTGTCATATAATTATAATGAAATTTATCTCTTATAATTGAAAATGATAATATTTTGTTCTTTCGAAAATTTCTGCATTTTCTTATCGCAAATGTTTGCCTACGTATTTGCCATATTTTGGAATGATTCCAAGACAAGCTTATGGCGATTCATGCGTTTCACTTAAGACGAACGAAACGTCTGAATCGAAATGTCCCGCGCAGGGAATTACGGGAGATTCCGGGGTTCCGCAGTGAGCCGCGTGATTTCCCATGGATCCTCGGGGAAATTTCGCGGCTCGCCACTTACAGTTATTGCATTCTTTCTCAACGACTTTCATCCTACATTTTCATCACTTATATCTTTATTTTTTTTCGAAAATGGAGTCAACAGTTTCTCGGATAATGCGATTTCAGTGTCTCCTATTCTTCGGTTATGAAAAGAAAATTACCGAGTTTTCACAGAAAATGAACCCCTACCAGTTTTTTTAATATAAAGTATTATGACTGTGTTTGTAAGGTTTTTAGGTTTTCGTAAGAAAATGTTCGTCCATTTATTGGCTTGTGGAAATATTTGGAAGATCAAATTGAAAAGTAACTGAAGTACAAAATATTTCAAAGTTTTTGGATTTCCGAAAATTAAAGTCTTTTAGAAATTTTTTGTTATTTAAGAACCGTTGAAAATTATTGACATTTTTAATGTACTTTAGATTTGAAATAAAAGATATAGAAAAAGTTAAAAATTATTGAATTCACAAGAATATTTCGAAATTTTTGATAATGTTGAAACTTTTTCAGAATTTTTTTTCTAAATTCACGTGTTGAAAAATTAAAAACTGTTTAAAGATTCCCGAAATATTATATTTTTAAAATTCTGTAAGATGTCGAAAATTCTCAAAATTTTCGTTTCTGGAGTTTTGAAATTCATTGATATTTCATTACTTTAAAAATTTTTTAAGTTTGAATTTTGATATTTTGAAGTAAATTTGAAAACAAAATTTTTATAGTTAAAATTGATAGTTGATTATCGATTTTTAATTTAGAAAAATTAAAAATTCATCAAAAATTCAAAGTTATGAAAAAACAAATTTTACTGTTTTAAAATCCTATAAAAATGTGAAAGTTTTCTTTTTCGAAAATTTCATCATATCCGTCGTTTTTCAAGTTGTCATTCTGAATTTTGAATTTGCATCGCAAATCGAAATTTTAAAAATAAAAATTTTGAATGAAACAAAAAATAAAAATTGGAGCAGATCATAAGTTAATGAAAAATGTCAATTAAAAAAATTGAATTAGAGAGTTTTCAAGTTTTTAGATTTCCATAAATTTTATTATTCTAGGAATCTTTTAAAATTATAAAATCGTTGAAAATTATTCACATGTTCATTGTACTTTAGATTTGAAATTTAAAATATCTTTAGTTTTTTTATATAACTATTAGATTATTATTGCAATCATTTAATATAAATATTATTATTTTATTACTATATATAATTATATTTAATTAATTTGGATATATTATTGTATTCATTATTACAAAATATATGTAATAAATAATATAAATATTATTGCAATTATAATTGCAGTGAGAATTATAAATTTCAGTGTCTCCTATTCTTCTGTTATTAAAAGAAAATTACCGAGTTTTCACAGAAAATGAACTCCTAAAGTGTTTTTAATAAAAAACTATTATAACTGTGTTTGCAAGGTTTCTAGGTTTTTTTAGGAAAACGTTAGTTCATTTATTGGTTTGTAGAAGTATTTGGAATAAATATGTGGAAGTTCAAATTTATAAGTGACTGAAATACAAAATATTTCGAAGTTTTTGGATTTTCCAAAATTACATTCTTTTAGAAATTTTTTGGAATTTGAAAATCGTTGAAAATCACTGACATTTTGAATGTAATTTAGATTTGAAATAAAAGATATAGAAAAAGTTGAAAATTATTGAATTCACAAAAATTTTTCGAAATTTTTGACAATGTTGTAACTTTTTCGGAATTTTCTTTTTTAAATTCAAGTTTTGAAAAATTAAAAACTGTTTAAGGATTCTTGAAATATCATATTTTGAGAATTCTGTAAGATGTCTAAGATTCTTTATATTTTCGTTTCTGGAGTTTTAAAATTCATTGAAATCCCGTTGTTTCTAAAATTTTTCAAGTTATAGTTTTGATATTTTAAAGTTGAATTTGAAAATAAAATTTGTATAATTAAAATTCATAGTTTGGTTATCGATTGTCATTAAAAAATAATTAAAAATTCATTGAAAATTCGGAGTTATGAAAAAACAAATTTTACTGTTTTAAAATCCTAAAAATTGAAAAGTTTTTTCTTTTGAAAATTTCATCATATTAAAAATTTTCTAAGTTTTCATTCTGAATTTTAAATTTGCATCGCAAATCGAAATTTAAAAAATTAAAATTTTGGATAAATCAATAAATAAAGATTGGAGAAAATCACATATTGATCAAAAATGTTCAATTGAAAAAATCGAATTAAAAAGTTTTAGAAATCTAAAAAATTCTCAAGTTTTTAGATTTCCATAAATTTTATTAGTCTAGGAATTTTCGAAATTGCAAAATCGTTGAAAATTATTCACATGTTCAATATACTTCAGATTGAAAATTGAAATTATCATTAGATTTTTTTTATAACTATTAGATTATTTTATTATTATATTTAGTTATATTTTTAATAAATTTATATATATATATAAATATATAATGATATTTATTATTATAATATATATGTAAATATTAATATAAATATTATTGCAATGCAAATTGCAGTAACAATTATATAACTATTAGATTTATGAGTAATGTGGCTACAGGTTATTTATAAAATGCGTATTGTATACCGGGTGTTTCAGAGTCCCCACAAATACCGAAAACCATGGATTCCTTATAAAATTCTAAGACGATTTTTCCTTTACCACTTTCCACGAGACTCAAAATCAAAAAAGTTATTCAAGTTTGAAATTATAACAATAAATGCACTTTTTCGAGGAGTGGGGATAAAAACCACGGACTAAACTTAACGCAAATTTTTTTCATATTTTTCTGAGTTGAAAACTTTTTTGCCACTTTTCAAAAAACTCAAAATTAAAAAAGATATTCGAGTTTGAAATCTGAGAAATCTGATTGTTCGAAATTTCTAACTCGAATATCTTTTCTGATTTTGAGTTTTGCGAAAAGTGGTAAAGGACTTTTCGATTCGAAAAAATATGAAGAAAATTTAGGTAAATTTTGGTACCTGGTTTTTATCCTCACTCTTCATAAGAGCGCATTTATTAGTTCAATTTCAAACTTAAATAACTTTTTAAATTTTGAGTTTTGTAAAAAGTGGTAAAGGGAAAATCGTCTTCGATTTTTAAAAGGAATTCATGGTTTTCGGTATTTGCGGGGACTCTGAAACACCATGTATGTATGCGAAATTGCGGTAACTGATAGTTTACTGTAATATTATTATATTATTTTACTGTCTGGCCTGTAAACAAGTAAAAAAACGTACTTTTGTAAAAAGATTAATTATAACTATTTTTGTCCCATTCATGTTTCCCACATCATGTAACTCCACAGACAGAGAAAATTCATTATCCTGTTCTTCTCATCGTTCAGATACATAGTTAAAGAACTTTTCTAGTACAGTGACTGGCCTTTATTATTGAAAGTGATTTCCACTACAAAATATCTTTACTTCGATTGTGTATTATCACGTGAACTTCCCAAAACTCATTTACCTTCTATCTCTACTTTGGCATAAACAGAAAGTTACAAGAAAAGTTGGAAAACTTGGGAATTCGATATGCATTGTGAGAAACTGAAAACGACTTGAAAAGTAGATGAATAAACGTAACTTAGGAATATTATCGTGATCCTCAAAGTAATTTCAAACAGCTGTTTAGCTAAGTTTTGAACCTCACAAATTCGGAAATCCCTCAAAAGCACTAAAAACGTTTTTTCCCACTCAAACCTATGCACGAAGTTTTTCGGAATGGTAAACAACCTCAAACGAACTTTGTAAAATGAGGTTGGGTCGAGTTGTAGAGTGCACCTGAAAAGGACGCGTGTCTCGCGGGCTTTCCTTTGAGCGAAATTTTGATAGAAATATTTGTTAGTGAAGGGCTGAAACAGTAAACGATTGCGTTATGCGCTTGAAACAAACGTAACGAGGGTGCCAATTACCGAGGGAAAATTTTGCCTCCCATGGATTAAACGTTTTTCGCAGTGTGAATCAACGGGTGGATAAAACGGTGAATTAACACATCGATTTCAGGCCAAACATTAACAGCTGAATAATTCGAACAAGTATACAAAATCAGAGTTTCCAAATCGATACACTAATGAAAGTTACATATTATCGATGTAGAAACTTGGATCGTGATCAATTTTTCAAGGAAACTGAAAGAGGAAAAAGTATTCAAGTTCTATATTAGTGAATGATTTCCTGTTTCATTTTCCGTTTAAGTAGTAACATTACGTGTCTGAGTATCGTAAAAATTGGCCACTGGTGAAGAGCCGCATAATAAATAAGTGCCAACGTTCGAAGACCAATTTGATCATTTATATTGGAACGCACGTAACATGCACGTATTTCCTAAGGCTAAACACTGGAAGATTAGAAAATGTGTGGAAAAGGTGCGGCGATGTACTCACGAGATGGGAATCTCTGGTAGTGAATGTGATGGGATCGGAAGCCTTGGGTTCTCGGCAGTTGAAGTCCATTTTGCCCCACGTCGCGACGCCCGTGGTGCCGCTTTTCGCGGCCTCGATCAATTCCATTTTCACGCCTTTCGCCGCGAACTCCACCTTTAATTAACATTCATTTTAAGGAACATCAAGCGCTTACGTAAAAATTTAAAAAAATTTCAAGAGTTATTATCCGAAAGGAAAAATTCTAGAAATGCCATATTTCCTCTTCAGGAAAGTAATTAGCTCATCCCAGGTTTGTTTATCGAGGCTTTCCATCATTTCCGGGTGACTCTTTGCCGAGTCGATAAATGCCACATCTCGTACTTACTTTCCGGAGGCAACCGACGAAGCTATTGATTCCCTTGGCGCCCTGGAGAGACCGAGTATCTGCGCCACCTCCGACGAAGAGCCTGTCACTAGCCAATCGCGTAAAAGAACCCGCGGTGTGACCTTCTTGCATGTAAATCCCATCGACTATGGCGGATAACTGCAAGCAGAATGAGAAATAACGTTGTAAATTATATTCACAAGTGCAAGATTTTCGATGGCTTTGATACCACAAGTCTCTCTGAGTTTTCACAAGTTCCAAGAAAAGTTTTTCAATGGTTTATTCATTTTTAAAAATACTATTATTCACTATCTGATTTACAAATCCTCTATAAAAACAAAAGAAAAAAAAAGAAGCTGAAGTCAAGTTTTATTAAGTTAGAGTCCAGGGGCGGAGCCCTAGTGAGGTTCAGCGGGCGAAGCCCCTTGTACAAGGCAAAATTAAGTTAAGTTTAGTCTTTCGACTTTTGGATTATTTTTATTACAACGATTTGACTTAGAAATTGTGAATGTAATCCTAGATTTTTTTATTCAATTTTTTCAGTATGAATTCATGATATTTGAATTCAAAAATAAAACGAAATCAAGTTCAGTTTTACTTTAATATTTTTTTTTTTTGGTTATTCTACAGAGTGAAAATATTGTTTGATACATTTTTCATTATTTTTCTAGGCGTGTGCAAATAATAATTTAAAATTGAAAGAGTTTCTGCTATTTTCTTTTTTTTTCTGGGCCATAAAAAACGTGTTAAAAAAAATACACGTATAGTGTGTATAAATAACGACAAAAAGTAGCAATAATCATTGACACCAAACCCGAGAGAATTAGATTCTACGTGATACAAGAACGCGACTTTCCCTTGGGGTAACGTTCCGGTTACCCACAAAGTTTTCCGTTTTTTTAACTGTCCGTCGAGTGTTCTGGTTTTTGCAACAAAGTCACGTTTTTTTAACGATCACACTGTGCAGAAAGAAGGATTCCGGTGTCGTTTTTTAAATGAAACTGAAGAATAATTTATTTTACTGTACTATCCAGAAACTTGTCTAAAAATATTCTTTCATGATTTTCGAAAGTTCATGATAACATCATTCAAGTCTTGGTTATTGACATAAGTAAGTAAGTAAATCATAAATGTCATGTCAGATGTCAATAAAATTTTTAAACCTTAACATCAAATCGCAAACGCTGAAAACTTGCTCCTAACTGTCTCTCACTTTTTTGTGTCATTAGTAAATTGTACTGTTAAAAATAATTAGACATTATATTGAATTCCAAAAAAAAAGTTTCAGTAATACCTTTGAAAATATTTGAATTTTTCTAAACTCTCTGTAAGTGATGTGCTTAATATACTTATCATGTGACTTGGTTTTTTATTTTTTGCAGCAACTAATAACAGACGAGGTTGTTTGCCAAATGATTTGCGTGAATTCGAGCCAATTCATGCGAATTCCATAGCTTGTAAAGGCGAAAGATGCGACAGTTTCGCATACTTCTCGGATGCGTCGGAGACCTTTTTGCCTTCGAGCAGCGATTCCGATAGCTCGGGTAGCGATTCTGATACTTCTTCTGATTCCGATTGATCAGTCAATAATTCATCGAACTCAGTCATTAGGTATCTTCATTATTTTGTAAATTGACTGAATAAAATACTGTGAAATATTATCCAACGTTTCTTTATTGAACATCTTTACATGAAAAAAATCCATCCTTAATTTTATTCAACAGTTCAATTAATTTTGAAAGTGGAAATTTTTTAAAAATTTACAGAGGAACATTTCTGAATTTGATTGGCGAGATTAAAATCTACATTTCTAGGTTCAAATATTAGGAACTATGGAGGGATTTCCATGATTTTTCTACAATAACAAAAATAAAGAGATCTGATTGTTTAATTCATACCCTCAGCATCAATATAGATATAAAAAATATTTAGAAATATTCTTCAATGATTTAGTTAATTATGCACTTCACATTCAATGCTCAATGCTAATTTTTTTCATTTCGAAGCTTTTTCTTAATATTAAACATTTGTAAAATGAGAAATATACAAAGATGTATTATGTAAATATTTTATTTTTGCAATTGGAAAGTTATGTCTTTACTTTTTTAAAATAATTGGAAAATTTTGAAATGCTGACGTCAATTTCAGAATGCTGTCAGTAAAGTTTGACGAGTGTGATTCCGAGAACTTTGAAAAGTGATGATTGAAAAATATGGGCGTATGAATTTGCTCAATTTGATCGATTTTTGTTTTTATAATTGAATATTTTTGTTCATTTTGCATCATTTACTTGCTTTTTCGTTAACCTTCCGTGAGTTCAAAAAGTTTAAACATTAATTCCCTACATTTTCAGCAGTCATTTAGATTTCGTGGATATCGAAATTTAGTTACAGCTGGTTACAGCTTTTACCTCAATTCAATTCGTGGATGGTTCATTTTTATCAATATGTAGTAACACTTATGCGTTTGGCTAAAATTCATTTCTCATGAAAAAAATTGGTTGAGAATTCATGGTCGCTTTGATTTTGTTCTAAATCTGGAGGACGTTGGAAAACACGTTTTTATTATGTTCAAGAATTTCAAGCTGTGATCTAAAAACCTTAGCTGAGATTTGGACTTATCATAAATTCGAAATGCATTCATTATTGTTTGTAAAAACACGATTAAAATAACTTGTTTCATCTAATGTTTTCTTGGTTGTGTTTCGGATTCCGAAATTCGAAATACGAATTTTCATACAGGTGTACAAAAGTAAAAGTTACTTGAAAAAATTCTTAGCTATTGAACGCGGGGCAAAGAATATATTCGTTTTCATTTTTATAGTGTTTCGATTATAGGATTATTCGTATTACAATGATTTGAATTGCAGATTTTTAATATTTTTCAAGATTTTTTCGATTTATTAGTCATTCAATTTTTTTAAGCGGCCTTTTTTTTATTCCGAAAGTACTGTTTATGTTACAGACGCCAAAGCATGTTATGAGTGTGTCGGTAGAAATTGCGCCAAATTTCAACGAGGTAACACTAATTTGGAAAACTGCCATTACCTATCACTAGGTTGCTTCTTCTATAAGGGCTACCTTGCTCGTGAGTATTAATGTGCAAACGATAACATACACTCATACGAAATTTTACAGGAAAAAATATAAGAATAACTAGAATCTTAGTTAGCTTTCTTATGATTTTATAGCGTTTTAATTTTTTTTTTTTAATTATATATTTTTCTTTATCATATATTATATTATAATGCATCGATTATATACTTGTTCTTAAACATTTCTTCCAAAGATACCTTCTTTCAGCAGTAAATATTATGTCGACTATCAATAAAATTTGTCAACATTACCATCAATTCATAAACGCTCAAAAAATGCTCAAAAATGTTTCCTCATTTTTTTGGATTAATACAAAATTGATGCGGTCATAATGATTGGACTTTTGTTTATTCTTACGAAAATTCTCAGTAAATACTTGTGAACATTTTTGAATTTTTATAAACTAACTGCAAGCAATGTACTTAACACTTATTATGTAATTTGGTTGTTCGTTTTTTTTTGTAGGCGGTGGATACGCAAGAGGTTGTTTGCCAAATCACCGACATCAATTCAACCCAATTCATAAAAACGCCATAGTTTGTATAGGGGGCGGATGCAACAACTTCGCATCTTCCTCTGATGCGTCAAAGACCTTTTATCCTTCTGGCAGCAGTTCTGATTCTTTTTCTGATTCATCTTCTGATTCTTCTTCGGATACTTCTTCTGATTCCGACTGATATTCCAATTCATCGAACAATTTTTCAGACATCGAGTTTTTTCATTCTTTGGTAAAATGACTGAATAAAATAAATTCAAATTATCTCTAACATTTCTTTATTGAACCTCATTTCATAAAAAAAATCAATCCTCAATTTTATCCAAAGTTTCCGAGACAACGTCACAATACGTTCCTAGTAATACATTAGAACAATTATAAATATTGAGAGCTTTAATGTTGTGAAATTATGAATCTTCTGCTTGTATTTCCATAGAAATATCTCGTAAGTTTGGGGAATTTATCTAGTATGTATTGATAAATAATATTTTTAGAACACCAACATTAAAATTGGCCTTTTTTTTTAATTTACAGAGAAAGATTTCTGAGTTCGATTTGCGAGATTAAAATCTACATTTCAAGGTTCAAAAACTAGGAATTATAGAGTGATTTCCATGATTTTTCTGTAATAATAAAAATAAAGTGATTTGATTGTTAAATATGTACCATCGACATCAATATCAATTCAAAAAATATTTAGGAATATTATTTAATGTTTTATTCAATTATGTAGATAACATCCAATGCACAGTGCTTATTTGATTTGAAGGCTCTTTCAGATTATTGAACATTTCTTAGATGAGGAATATACAAAAATATAATTACCAAATGTTTTATTTTGGTAACTCTAAATTTATGACTATTCTTGCTGAAATTATAAATAATTTTTCAATGCTTTGGTCAACTTCAAAATGCTGTCACTAACGTTTAACAAATGTGGTACCGAGAACTTCGGAAAAATAAGTAAATGACAGTGACTGACTTCTTTGTTTGTATTCATTAAAATTCGTTTCAATAGAGCTTATTCAACGATCGTAAAGTTCAAGAAATTATTTCTCAACAGTTTCTTGAGTGATAAGTGTGTAAAACAATTTTTTTTTATTTTTCATACTTATATACATCATTAAATATTTTTTTTATTATTTATTTGATATCTGTTGCTATACTGATGAAAGTATTACCATCTTTGTGAAAAAAGACCATGTGTGTATTTTGCTATTCAAAGGATATTTTACTCAATTCAAAAAATAATGGGAAAAAAAGTGGAAATCAATCTTTCAAATACTTTCTGAAGCTTAATTTCACTCTGAAATACCCCTCCACGTATAAAATTTGGGAGACGTTCAACTAGTATAAATACAAGAGCTGAGGCGATAAAACTCATTTCATAGTATTCGACCGAAGACAAAAGTCAAGCCACAAGATATTAATCATGAAGAGCTTTATCGCTTTGTTTTTGACCGTATCCATTTTTGAGTTGTTTCTCAGCACTGCTGTCCCTGGCGCTGGTAAGAATTAACTCAATTTTATTGATTTTTCTGTTCTCATCAAATATTTTTGTACATTTTAGAATAATTTACTCGATTTTCTGTTAACGCTCCATAAGTTTTAAAATTTTGCAGTATCAGTTCCCTACATTTTGAGCCGTCATTGAGATTACGTAGAAATCAAAATTTTGTCACAGCTTTTATCTGAATTCATTTCGAGGATGGTTCATTTTTATTAATATCTAATAACACTTATGCGTTTGGCTAAAATTCATTTCTCATGAAAAAAATGGTTAAGAATTCATAGTCGCTCTAAGTTTGTTCCAAATCTGGAGGAAGTTGGAAAAAACGTTTTTATTATCTTCAAGAATTTCAAGCGGTAATCTAAAAACCTGTGCTAAGATTTAGACTTATCATTATTTCGAAATTCATTTATTCTTCTTTGTAAATGCACGATTCAAATAACTTGTTTTATCTAACGTTTTTTTCGTTGTGTTTCGGATTTCCAAAATCGATATACGAATTTTGATACAAGTGTACAAAGGTAAAACTTATTTTATAAAATTTTCCACTATTGAACGCGGAGCAATGGGAGTTTTCATTTTTTATAGTCTTTTGACTTTTAGATTATTCGTATCACAATGATTTGATTTAAAAATTTTTAATGTTATCCGAGTATTTTTTGAATTGTCATTGATTCAATTTTTTCAAGCGACTTGTTTTTGTTATTCAAAAAGTACTATTCATGTTATAGACGCCAAAGAGTGTTATGTTTGTGTCGGTGAAGAATGCGCCAAACTTCAAGAAGGTAACATAAATGTGAAACGTTGCGATGACAAATCACGAGGCTGCTTCTATTATTTGGACAATCGTCATTGTGAGTAATCAATGTTCAAACGATAACATACATTTATACGGAATTTTAGAGGAAAAAAATATAAGAATTACTAGAATCTTAGTTGGCTTTCTGATGATTTTATAGTATTTTTATTTTTTTATAACTATATACTTTTCATTATTATAAATTATATTATAACACATAGATTATATACTAATTCTTAAACATTTCTTCCAAAGATACCTCCTTTCAGCAGTAAATATTATGTCAACTATCAATAAAATTTTTCAACATTAACATATATTTGCAAACGCTCAAAAAATGGTCAAAAATGTTTTCCCATTTTTTTGTATCATTTAAAAATACATTAGGTCATAATGATTGGACATTTTCTCATTTTTACAAAAAGTTGTATTAAATACTTTTGAAAATATTAGAATTTTTATAAACTAACTGTAAGCAATGTACCTAACATTTATCATGTAATTTGTTTGTTTGTTTGTTTTGTAGACCTTGGTTCCATAAGAGGTTGTTTGCCAAACAGTCGACAAAAAATCGAACCAATGCTTAAAAAGTCCATAGTTTGTAAAGGCAACAGATGCAACAGTTTCGCGACCTTCCCTAACGCGTTAGACACCTTATTCCTTTAGAGCAGCAGTTCTGATTTCTGATTTTTCTTCTGATTCCGACTGATCAGTCAATTCATCGACCAATTCTTCAGACATCGAGTTTTTTCATTATTTTGTAAAATGATTGAATAAAATATAGTCAAATACTGTCTAACATTTCTTTATTGATACCTCATTCCATAAAAAAAATCAATCCTCAATTTTATTCAAAGTTTCCGAGACAACGTTACAATACGTTCCTAGTAAAATATTAAAAGAATCATATAGATTGAAAATTTCAATATTTTTGATTCGTGAATCTTCTGCGAGTGTTTCCACAGAAATATCTTGTAGTTTTGGGGAATTTCTTGAGTATGCATTATTAAATATTGGGTTTACAAAAGACCAACAATGAAAATAAAAATTTTTTCAAAATTTACAGAGGAATATTTCTGAGTTTGATTGGTGAGATTAAAACCTTTCTTTCAAGTTTCGAGAACTAGGAACTATGGAGGGATTCCCATGATTTTTCTATAATCATAAAAACAATTGATTTGATTTTTTTAATATGTACCCTCGACATTAATATCGATATAAAAAATATTTATAAATATACTCCGATGTTTTAATTGATTATGCAGATCATATTCAATGTCCAATGCTAATTTTATTTCGAGGCTTTTTCTTAATATTTAACATTCCTGCGATGGAAAATATACTAAAATATGATTTCTTTACATTTTATTTCTCTGTAATTCTAAACTTATCATTATTCTTGCTTAAAAATATAAATGATTTTTCAATGCTTTGGTCAACTTTAGAATGCTGTCAGAAACGTTGAACAAATGTGATACCGAGAACTTCGGAAAAATAAATAAATGAAAATACTGATTTCTTCGTTTTTATTCATTAAAATTCTTTGCGATAGAGCTTATTTGACGATCGTAAAATTGAAGAAATTATTACTTAACAGTTTCTTGAGTGATAAATGTATAAAATAATCTTTTATTTTGTTTTTCATTTTTTATATTTACATATTTTTATATATTTTTTTAATTATTTATTTGATTTCTGTTGCTATACTGATGAAAGTATTACCATCTTTGTGAAAGAAGACCATGTGTGTATTTTGCTAATTGAAGAATATTTTTCTTATTTAAAAAAATAATGGGAAAAAAAGTGGGAATCAATCTTTCAAAAGCTTTCTGAAGCTTAATTTCACTCTGAAATACCCCTCCACGTAGAAAATTTCGGGGTACTATTCAACAGTATTCATAGAAATTCCATAGTTTGTAGACGCAACGGATGCAACAATTTCGCATACTACTTTCACGCGTCATATGCTTTTAATCCTGATGACACCAGTTCTGATTCTGAATTCTGAGGCCGACTGATATTTCAATTAATGCATCGAACAATTTTTCAGACATCGAGTTTTTACATTCTTCTGTAAAATGACTGAATAAAATTTATTCAAATACTATATAACATTTCTTTCTTGAACCTTATTCCAAAAAAAATCGATCATTAATTTGATTCAAAGTTTCCGAGACAACGTTACAATACGTTCCTAGTACACCATTAGAACAATCATAAAGATCGGGAACTTTAATGTTGTGAAATTATAAATCTTCTGCTTGTATTTCCACAGAAAGATCTTGTAAGTTTGGAGAATTTCTCTAGTAATCATTTATAAATAATATTTTTAGAAAATCAACATTGAAAGTGGACATTTTTTTTTAATTTACAGGGGAAGGCTTCTGAGTTTGATTTGCGAGATTGAAGCCTACATTTCAATGTTCGAAAACTAGGAACTATGGAGGAATATCCATGATTTTTTTGTAATAATAAAAATAAAGTGATCCGATTATTGAATTTATACCCTCGACATCAATATTAATATGAAAAATATTTACAAATAATCTTCAATGTTTTATATAATTATGTAAATAACATTTAATGCTCAGTGCTTATTTGATTTGAAGGTTCTTTCAGATTATTGAACATTTCTTAAATGAGGAATATACAAAAATATATTTACCAAATGTTTTATTTTGGTAACTCTAAATTTATGACTATTCTTGCTGGAATTATAAATAATTTTTCAATGCTGAGGACAACTTCAGAATGCTCTCAATAACGTTTAGCAAATGTGATCCCAAGAACTTTGAATAAAAAAATTAATGAAAGTAACTGATTTCGTCGTTTTTATTCGTTAAAATTCTTTTGAATAGAGCTTACCTAACGATCGTAATATTAAAGAAATTATATCTTTACAGTTTTTTGAGTGATAAATGTGTAAAATTTATTTTCTATCTCCTGCTAGGTATTATTCATTGATGAGAATTTTTCATTTTCCACTTTAACTTTGATGACCAATCGTATTAAAACTCGTTATTGTAGCTAAAACACTTTTTTTTTTAAATATATTTTTTTTATCCGAAAAAAAATTAATTGTTTCAAATTTCACCTCAGCAAAAATTCGTCATATATATTTGTTTTTCCAACAAATAAAATTCAATGATGATTGACATGGAAATCAAATGTATATTTATTTGATTTTCGTTGCTATTCTGATGAAAATAAACAATCTTTGTGAAAAAAAAACCATGTGTGAATTATGCTATTTAAAGGATGTTTTTGTTGATTATGAATTTAATGAAATAAAAAGTAGAAATCTATGTTTGAAAGGTTTCTGAGGCTAAATTTTACTCTGCAATAAAAAAATTGTAAATAGTGAAGAATGAAAGACTTTCTTGTTCCATTATAGATGCACATTAAAATCTTATGAACTGTCAATGAATATACGTGTAAAACATTAAATACATTTCTTCTAAAATTTTGGAAAATGTAAAGTTGTAATCTATAAACTTATGTGTTGTTTTCGACTTATCATTACATGATCTTTTCAAATTTATTTATTAATGTTTCTGATAGACAGTGACACATTCTGAGAAAACCAAATTTTTTGAAAATTGAACCTCAGAAAGATATCGTTTGAAAAATGAGTTTTTCCCAAAAACAAAAATGGAATTACAGTTTCATTCATCAAATTGTTGTTTAAGTCCTAATAAAACTATGACTGTCTTTGTTAAAACTCACTAATCTGTTTTTTGAATTCAAAAGCGAATTTTTTCATATATCGAAAGAATCGCGAAAAAAATCTATCAACAAAAAAATTTCGTAAGTTGAATTACGCCATGAAAAAACTGTTTAAGGTGTTTTTTATAATGCAAACTACTAGAATTTTTTTTCCATGCTTTCAGAACGTTTAACGAGTTTAAATAATTATACTGTTCAGCAATTACTACAATTGAAAGAAAGTGTGAAACGTAATTGAGATGAATTTGTTTAATACTTATTTTCAGATTATTAACGCCAAAATAATATTGATGCGTAGTTACATGGCTTCTTTTAGGACGACTCAGAAGGCATTCTTTTTCGTCCTTCTTCCTCTTATTTACTTTCCGATCTATGCATCTCTCTCGCACTACAGTAGCTTTTGAGTCGTCTTAACCAGCGAACGTGATTCAGTTCCTCTCCACGTATAAAATTTCGGGGACCTTCAACTAGTATAAATACAAGAGCCGAGGCGATAAAACTCATTTCATAGTTTTCGACCGAAGACGAAAGCCAAGCTAGAAGATATTAATCATGAAGAATTTCATCGCTTTGTCTTTAACCGTATTTTTTTCTGCGTTGTTCCTCAACTCTGCTGTCCCTGGCGCGGGTATGAATTCACTCAATTTTATCGAATTTTTTTTTTGAATATTTTCGTTTATTTTTCCATCATTTACTTACTTTTTTCTTAACCTTCCGTGAGTTTCAAAATTTTTAACCTTAATTCCCCACATTTTTAGCAGTTATTTAGATTTCGTGGATATCGAAATTTAGTTACAGCTTTTACTTCAATCCAATTCGAGGATGGTTTAATTTTATTAATATGTATTATCACTTTTAGAAACAAAATAATTTTTTTAATCACTTATGTGTTTGGCTCAAACTTATTTATCATTCAAAAAAAAGATGGCTAAGAATTCATGGTCGCTCTAATTTTGTTTTAAACCTGGAGGACGTTGGAAAAAACGATTTTATTGTGCTTTTTATTGTGCTTAGATTTGGACTTATCATAAATTGGAAATTCATTCATTCTTGTTTGTGAATGTTTGATTCAAATAACTTGTTTTATCTGACGTTTTCTTCGTTGTGTTTCGGATTTCCAAAATCGATATACGAATTTTGATACAAGTAAGTAAAACTTATTTGATGAAATTCTCAGTTATTTAACGTGGAGCAATGAGTATTCGTTTTCATTTTTGATTTGAAAAGTTTTAATGTTATCCAAGTTTTTTTACGTTATCATACATTATATTTTTTCAAAAGACCTGTTTTTGATATTAGAAATGTATTATTTATGTTATAGACGCCAAAGAGTGTTATGAATGTGTTGGTACCGACTGCGCCGAACTTCAAGTTGGTGCAGTTAATGTGATAACTTGCAATGACCAATCACTAGGCTGCTACACTTATGAGGGCGGCCTTGTCAGTGAGTATCTTCAAACAAACACTCATGCGAAATTTAACAATAAAATTTACTGTTAACTGTTAACCTTATAAAAAAATATAATTCATAGTCGAGTAATTCACAGTACTTTTTTAAAAAATAACACAAAAAAATACTTTTGCTTAATCATTTTTTCAAAAGATAAGTTTTTAGCAATGAATGTCATGTCAAATATCAAATATCAATTCGCAAACGCTGAAAAACTGCTCAAAACTGTCTTCCACTTTTTTGTTTTATTAGAAAATTGGTCTGTTAAAAATGATTGAACATCATTCTATACTTAGGAAGTTTTTGAAACTCAGTACGTAATGTGCTTAGTACTTATCATGTAATTTGTTTTTTTTTTTTTTCGTAGGAACGGATTACATGAGAGGTTGTTTGCCCAATGATCTAAGTGAATTCAACACAATTCACGGAAATTCCATACATTGTACTGGCGAAAGATGCAATAGTTTCGCATACAACTCTGATATGTTGAGCAACGTTCGAGGCAATCGAGGTCGACCAACTTCGAGGCCGCCTTGGGAGAGCGATTCCGATTCCGATTCTTCTTCTGAATCCGATTCCGATTCTGATTCTTCTTCTGAATCCGATTCTTCTGAATCTGATTCCAACTGATCAGTCAATTGATCGAAAAATTTTCAGTCATCGAGCTTCTTCATCATTTTGTAAATCGACTCCATAAAATCACTTTCATTTTTTGCATAAAAATTCGTTGATACGTTGGAATAAACACATTTTGACCTTTTTGAGTTTTTGCTTTTTCTGCCCTTCGACTCGGGCAAAATTCGAGCTGCTCGAAAAGCGGTTAAGGGCCGTAACGGACCAACGTCTTCGTTAAAAAGGGGTGAAAAAGTGCCTGCCTTTTTTCATCCCTTGGTGAGAGGAGGCTCGCTATCGCGCGCGCGTTTCATCGCGACAATAAAGAGTGCAGGCATTTGGACAAGCGTCGATGGGCGAGGCCATTACGTCTTTTCCAGGGCGTCGATAGTCGTTATCGCGGCTTACTTCCGCCCGTTCCACCCTTAACCTTCTCCGCAGGAAGAAACCTTATCCCGGGAGTCGCGTCTTAACGAAACCTTATCCGGGACCGTGTTTTCGGAGAATAAATGGCGCCCGCCGACGCCGTAAAGCGCGGACAGTAATTATTATAGGTCCAAATCAGGGAATTCCAGCGGCTAATAAACGTCCCCGATGCACTTTGGAGTTGAGTTTATCTTTGGGGCGGGTTTAATATCCAGACGGAATGAGAAGTTTAGATGAGGAGGAGGAGGGGGTGGCGGCGTAAGAGGTGAAAATGAGGAAGAGTGGAAATGAGCGTTGTCAGATGAGTGTGAGAATTTTTACTTGAATATTAATGTGAAAATCGGCACAACGTTTTTTTATTTTTTTGGTTACGGAAAATGGACTTTTTCCCTGAATTATTAAAACATTACTTTTTTAATTTCCTCAATTTTCCTCTAAAAATACCATCTTAGATTCTCCTGAATTTCCACATTAATAATATTTCGATTCTTGTGTCCCAATTTCCTACACCACATTATTCGATCAATTTTTGGAATAAATCTACAACGAAATACCTTATTCCTATACCAAACACTTCCGGCCTCGATCGATTGTTCTACGTGACGAAAACGCGTCTAGAATAACGTCTCTTATTCACAAGACAATCTCATTTGAGACCCCGAGATCCTCTCTCCTGTTTACTCCTGCATTATACTTTTCATCAGCAGCACTTTGCCCTCACCGAGAGCCAAGAAATTATGATGGAAACTCGGACGATATCCGTTGAGTCCTCGCAAATCGCGAGATAACCAGAAATTTACTTTCCACCCTTCGATTCGAATTAAAAATTCGATTTTTCCTGGTTGCCGAGGCGTGAAAAGAATTTGAATTGCTGTCGATGCGCGCCAACTATCGTCTTATCGCGAAAAGTCTCGTGGCGTTATTTTCCGTTGTGAAAAATCGAGCGTCGAAGTCGACGTTTTCTCAAGGGGTATTATGAAAAAAATATAGTCGAGGGTGTAGTAAAATGTTTTTCGTGTGATGAGCATTATAAAAATTCCGTTTTCCTGTCTTTGTGAAAATGGATCTGATGTTACGATTAATAAAAAATTCATGAAAACTTTTTTTTTGAAGACCTCGGAGTTTTCTGGAATTAGAGCTAATACCGTTCAGCATCGTCTTTTTCGCGCTGCTTCAATTACAGTTTTCCTGAGCCTTGGAACTTGATCGAGCGTTTTTGCGATTAACGAAATTTCACTTTGGCACCGGATACCGGGAAAACGCTGGACTTAGGTATCGAAGCATACGGAGAAGTTTCGCGACGTGGCTTGAATAGCGATCGCATCTAGAGAGAAGTTGCGGGAATTTATATGGAGGCTTGGGTACTCACCTTGCAAAAGGACGTTATCGCCGAGATCTGGAAAAAAGAGAAAAAAGTTATTGAAAGGTGTTTTTGAAGTGAAACTTCTCTACTCGAGGGAGTGAAATCGAAATAAGCTGACGATTTTCCGAAAGATTTAACTGCGCGTTCAGTAAGTAGCACGCGGGAAATTTAAATGTATGTTGAATTTCATACTGACATATGAAATTCATTTTACTGTTGAAATGCATTGGAAACTAAATGAATATTAATAATTGTGTTGGAATTGAAATTCATAAAAAAAATTTTCAATAACAAAACTATCAATTCTGGTTTATAATATAGCATGGAATAGCATTTCGTATAGTGATCCAAATAAACACTGCAAATTGTAGAAAATACCAGTAAAAAAAAAGGTTTATAAATAACATGCACTGGAAAAATTCTAGGAATCTTTGAATTTCTATAAAAATCTATAAAAATATTTAAAAAATTTCAACTTTCATTCCTACAGTATCGAATTTAAAAAATTTAAAAAGCTGAATAGATATTCATAATGCTCGTTTATTGCTCAATAATTAAAGATTCACAAAAATTATAAAAAATATTAGAAAAAAAAATATAAAACTCAATAATCACAAAAAATGAATTTTGCTACATATAACCCGAAAATTAAAAATGTGAGATTCTGGATTTCAAAATTGAAAATCATAAAATTGTTTCGATTGATCTAATACTTTAAAAAATATGGAAAAAAACGTTCGTTGAAAATTGAGAGAAAGTGATGAAAATAGTCAGTTTTCTAACAATATAGTATGAAATACTGGAATTCTTTGTAGTGGTCCATAAAAACTTTGGAAATCGTTGAAAATACCAGTAAATATATAAAAGTTTATAAATAACATGCAATACGAAAATTCTTAAAATCTTTGAAATACCTTAAATATGTGAAGTTGGAGTTTTTTAAAAAATCTTTGAAAATATAAAATATTTCCCAACTTTGATGTCTACAGTATCGCATTTGAAAAAGCTAAAAAAAAATCATAATGATCGTTTATAGCTCCAAAATCGAAGAATTACGAAAAATACGAAAAATATTTGAAAAAAAATATCAGAATGTCGAAAATCGCGAAAATCGAATTTCGCTACATACAATTCGATCATTAAAAATGTATAATTCTGGACTGTGAAATTATAAATCAAAATTTCACAGAAAATAACTACATTTTTCAAAACAAATTTCTTCTTAATAAAGTGTTCAAAATACTAGTTCATAAAAAAAAAAGTTCACAAATATCATGCAATACAAAATTTCTAGAAATCCTTGAAGTACCTAAAATGTGTGAGGTTATAATTTTTAAAAAAATCTCTAAAAATAAAAGATATTTTTCAACTGTGATTCCTACAGTATCGAATTTTAAAAAGGTAAAAAAAAATTCATAATGCTCGTTTATAGCTCAAAAATCAAAGAATTACGAAAAATACCAAAATAATAGAAAAAAAAAGAATTTGAATCCCGAAAATCACAAAAATCGAATTTCGCTACATATAATTCGATCATTAAAAATGTATAATTCTGGGCTGTGAAATTACGAATCATAAAATTTCACAGAAAATAACTATATTTTTTCTAAAACAAATTTTTTCTTAATAAGTTGTTGAAAATACTAGTTCAAAAAAAAAGTTTACAAATAACATGCAATACGAAATTTCTAGAAATCATTGAAATACCTAAAATCTGTAAGGTTATGATTTTTAAAAAAATCTATAAAAATGAAAAATATTTTTCAACTTTGATTCCTACAGTATCGAATTTTAGAAAGCTAAAAAAAATTCATGATGCTAGTTTATTGCTCAAAAATAAAAGAATCATAAAAAATACCAAAAAGATGAAAATAAAAAATGTGAATCTCAAAAATCACAAAAATCGAATCTCGTTTAACACGAACATGAAAAATATGTGATTCTAGACTTCAAAATTAAAAATCACAAAATTGTTTCGATTGACTAAATACTAAAAAAATACAAAAACTTTATGTTTATTGGTAATTGTAATGAAGTGATGAAAATAGTCAGTTTTTCAAATAATATAACATGAAATTATAGAATTCTGTATAGTGATCCATAGAAACTTTGAAAATTGTTAAAAATACCATTTTATAAATGAAAGTTTATAAATTACATGCAATATGAAAATTTCTCGAAATATTAGAAATACCTAAAATCTGTGAAATTATAATTTTATTGTAAAAAAAAATCCATAAAACTATAAAATTTTTTTCAATTTAATTCCAAGAGTATCGAATTTTAAAAACTAAAAAGACATTCATAATGCTCGTTTATTGCTAAAACATTAAAGAATTACAAAAAATGCCAAAAAGTTTATCATAGAAAAAAACTGTTGTGTCTTAAAGAACACACGGCAGAAGGGAAACTTTTTTTTGCGCACTTGATATAGATTTTTGAACCTCAGGGATACGATTCCTCGAATATCGAAGACTTTTATATAACTTGACCAAAGCACGAATTCTGTGATTTCCGCGTTTCATCACGAAACTTTACATTGTAATGGAAAAATGTCGAGATTGGCGGCGCCAGGCAAATAAAAGATAATAATGAATCGGGCGAAATCGATCCCGTTTCCATTACAATATCGCGACAGCCGATTGTTCCGTGTACTTTTATCACTTTTTTATCCTGTTCCTTCTGCTCGGCAGAGTGTCACGCTCCGCTGTGAAATTTTACATTTCCATCATCTTCGGGACGATTCTCGATATCGCTTTGTCTAATATTACTTTCATTCGCTGTTACGTTTTGAAACGACAATTTTCCCGAGAACCAATTACGCGCCACGCTTTTCAAGGGGATTCAGTTTAAATTGGAAAAAAAATCTTGACAATCACCACTTGAATCTGCCTGTAAACGGCGACTTTGTGCCACTGGTTGTCGTCGAATCGTATTCTCGACGGCTTCACTTGCAGGTCCAATCGTCCATTTGCTAGGGTCATGCCTACGAAAACGCCACCGTCTTTCACGGATATGACTAAATAGTCTCCACCTTCGCCTGGAATAATATAAAAGATAATGAAATAAACAATGAAATAATGCAACGATGTTGATAAATTCATGTTTTCTTTAAATAATACACCACTGAAACTCAACAACATCGTTAACCTACCTGAATAGAATAAAAGTCCATTGGACTGCCTCGTCTTGAACTGCAGATTCACCGATTCCTGTGTACTCAAAACGGGCTTGTTCTTGCTCAAGTCTATCGTCAAGTATTCCGTGCCTCGAAAAGACGCCTCCGACGGCGCTTTGTCTGCAATGTTCAACCAAACCGAACTCTGAATTCCACCTCTATTTTCGACCATTATTCTGTGGATAAACGTCACTCAAAAAAGGGTCTAGCAGAAACGCATTACTTCTCTATTGTTCTCCACTCTATTTTCATCATTGACAATTAAATACCCGAAAAGTTCTCGAGGAAATTAACTTTATGACATTTAGGGGCCTATGCAGTGTAGAGTTGTGCTTGACAAATTTTCTGAAATTCCAACTTAATATAATATGAACTTATATTCACGTATTATGAAGTTACCTTTAATCATGTAGAGGGTATAATGATTTTCGTTTTTTGTATAAAATAATAATACAAGGAATGAAATGTACGGAACACAGAGAAAAAGCTGAGAAATATAGAACTTGAGTAGACATCAATTAATATATGAATAAAATTTACGTTATGGATGTTAATAAATAAATAATAAATTTTTTCAATGATTGGCTAAATTTGAATTTATGTACTTCTCGATTTAAAACTAAAGAGGACGAATTCAAATTCACTTAGATATATTTTTTTGGAGATGTATGTAATGTATTTAAGAATTATGTATTTTACTGACTTTTGTTAATTATTGTTTATCATTAATCTTTATTTGCGAGTACTATTATTTAATTTTGTAAATTTGGGTGTATAAATCAGTGGGTTTGTGAAAAAAAATTAATTAAACAATACAAAAAAAAACCTATTCCATGGCCAGTCCAGAAAGAAAAAACACACAGTTAAACTCTAGCAGTTTTATGTATAGTTTGGTATATTTGATAGAAACTACGATTTTCCAAAGCTCGAAAATGAGTAGATTTTATAAATCTACAACGAACGTCAGAACCTTGGAAAAACGGGAAAAATATTATACAATGATATTTTTTTTCAGTAAAAAAAAATTTTTTTTAATTAATTTATTTTATTTATAGATAAATAAGATTATTGGAGTAATAAGAATTATTGAAAGTTTATGAATCGCTGAAATAAAATTCAATATTATATTTCTGAAAATGGTAATATTTAAACAAATGATTCAAAAATATTGATACTGAAAATGGAATGAATAAAATTATTTTAAATGATTGAAAATCAAATAACTGAAAAATTTCAATACATGAAAAATTGATAAATTATTAGAATCGTATTTAACAAAACTTTCGTAGATCAGAAAATAATCAATTGATTTTTTCAAAAATATGAAAACCATCAGTAATATGATCAAAATAACGAAAATAATTGAAAAAAAAAGAACTGCAAAGATTTGAATAATGTAAAATGATAAAGTATATTGAAATGATAATAATTATAATTATTATGAATGAGGAAGTTCTGAATTATAATAATAAGAAATAGCATTATTATCACTTAAATCAGTGTTGACATCAATATTCATATTATAATCACCACATTAAAAAAATTAAATAAAATATATTATTTCACAGTCAATATAATAATGTATATGTTATTATCGAAATTCATAGCAGTAACTGAAAATAGAATAACTGATATAATCAAGATAATTGACAATTGATGAAATATTTTAATGATTTTCAATATTATTATTGTGAATGAGGGAAAAATAAAATTAATTCTTTATAATATTGATACCACCAGTAAAACTATTGAAAAATTATTAATATTATTTAAAAAAATCATTACTTTCAGTAAAAATTATTGGAATAATAAGAAAAAATTGAAATTGAAATAGTTAAAAAAATTAGAGTATTTCGAAATTTATGAATTGTTGAAAAAATATTTAATATTATTCTTGTGCAAATGAAAAGATTTAATTAAATGATTGAAAAATATTGATACTATGAACAAAATGAATTAAATTATTTTAAATGATTGAAAATCAAATAACTGTAAAATTTCAATAATTCTAAAATTGATGAGTTATCAGAATTATATTTAACACAACAATTGTAGATCAAAAAATAATTAACTGATATCCTTATAAATATCGAAACCATCAGTAAATTATTCAGAATAACGAAAGTAATTGAAAAAAAAAGAACTGAAAAGATTTGAATAATGTAAAATTATGAATTATTGAAATGTTAAAAATTATAATCATTGTAAATGAGGAAGTAATTAATTGTAATAATAAAAATTACATTGTTATCAATAAAATCAGTGTTGGAATCAATATCTATATCATCATTACCATAATCATATCATGAAATAAACAATTTTATTAAAAAGTTGAATATAATAATATCAATGTTATTATTAAAATTCATTGCAGTTACTTAATGTAAAATAACGTAAATAATCAAGATTCTTGAAAATTGATGAAATTTCGAAATAATATATAATATAATTATTGTGAATAAGGGACAAATTAAATAAATTTTTCAAAAATATTGATACCTATCAGTAAAATTATCAAAAAATAATTGAAATTATTTGAAAATATCATTACTTTTAGTAAAATTATTTGAATAATAGAAAAAAATTGAAATGGAAATAGTTCAAAAAATTAGAACATTTGAAAATTCATTAATCGTTGAAATAATATTTCATATGATTATTGTGAACATGGAAATATTTAATTAAATGATTCAAAAATATTCATACTATGAATAGAATGAATAAAATTATTTTAAATGATTAAAAATCAAAGAATTGAAAAAATTTCAATAATTGAAAAATTGATGATTTATCAGAATCATATTCAACACAACTTTTGTTGGTCAGAAAAAAATGAATTGATTTTATCAAATATATCGAAACCATCAGTAAAATGATCAAAATAATGAAAATAATTGACAAAAAAAGGCAATTGAAAACATTTGAATAGTGTAAAATGATGTATTATTGAATTGATAATAATTATTATTATTGTGAATTAGGAAATTATTGAATGTAATAGTAAAAAAAAGCATTATTATCACTAAAATCAGTGTTGACATCAATATGCATATTATCATTACTATAATAATAAAATGAAAAAATTTATTAATAAAAAATTCAATATCACAATATACATGATATCATCGAAATTCATTGCAATAATTAAAAATAAAGTAACTAAAATATTCAAGATGATTGAAATTCGATGGAGTATTGAAATGACATTCAATATAATTATTTTGAAGAAGGAAAAAGTTAAATAAATTATTCAAAAATATTGATATCATCAGTAAAATTATTGAAATTATACACTTTTTCATGCATAAATGAAGAAATATTTTGCGTTTCATCGTAAACATTTTTGGCTGCCTTGCTCATGATTCAAATTTTGGATTTTCCGGTGTCTCCAACCCCAACTGAACATTTTTCTGCGTACACCTCAGATGACATTTTTTGATTTCTGGAGTAAAAATGATGGGTGGATAGAAAAAAATGGATCCTCTACATTTTTCACCCAGATAGTGAAGGCCTCTAGTTTTTTCTAATCACCATTAAATCGAGCTGAAAGATTACAAAAGCTTTCCTTCGATGAATTTTCCAATAAGCCTTGTTGGCGCACTATCTTTCTCTATGAATGGGGCCATCATCTATTGTCAAAGCTTTCCGTTCCTTCTTCTCGTTATATTTCCCATTTTTCTATTGTCACCAAACGACCAAACAAAAGTACGCCCGGGTTCGGTGAGCGGGGAATCTCGCGAGGAGACTTAATGGCCTTGGCAGACGACCAATTCGCTTCTTGCGCGTCGGCGGGACGTCTACGCGAATCTGTTTTCGTGAAATTATTTCTTCTCCGTACTCGATCGTATTGGAAAACCGCGTTTTCTCACGGGGAAAATTTAGTGGGGAGATTGAAAAACCGGAACTCGAACCGATTATGAATACTGAAGAGACGAGGAATGCTCACTTGAATTGAACGTTGTTTTGAAGTGACTGGAAAATACGAGTATGCTGATTTTAGAGATTCTGCACTTTTTCATTTATGGCAATTATTCAGGTCAGAAAATTGTTTTTATGTCAGTTTTGTAATTTCTTCTTCAGTTCAGTATCAGTGATACTGCTAAATAATTTGTAGTAGTTTAGTAAAATTTGTTTCACATGCTAATCAGTAGATTTCATGAATATTTAGTAGCACATTTGAGTATTTCAACAACAAGTTCACCAGTAAAATAAATTATTGAACAATCTGTGTGTTACAAGATTCAGTAGTTTGAAATTACTTAGTAGACTGATAAGGTCATGTTAATCAGTAGAGTATGTCAATAAATAGTCAGTCAGAAGAGTATATCAATAGTTTTTACTTTTTACATATCACTCTTTTTTCTAGAAATATGACAATTTATGCTAGTAATAATGAAAATAGTACAGAATGTTATATAATTCGATTGAAATATAATATATCAATTATTTTAAGATAATTATAGAGTTTAGATGTTTTTCTGTTTCAAAAGATCAGAAACTAAATATTGCATGACTTAAATATTCGTAAACTCAAATACAACTACAAATTATAATATGGAATTTTAAAAATTATTTATTTATCATTGCAGACAAATTTTGTTCTTTATTTTTGGCAAAGTTAAAAACAAATTATAAAAGTATCTAAGAAATTTGGAAAATTAGAAGTTTCAAGACTTTTGGAAAATGTAATTCAGCTTGACAAATTTAAATCAAATTTAAGAATTTTCGATTGATTTATTTTAGCCTTGAAATTCAAAAATTTCAAGCATTTCGAAAAATGTCGAAATATTCAATATCGTCGATGATTTTCTACAGTACGAAGATCCCCAAAAATTCGAAAAATATTCATGCCGTATGTAGGTTGTGTTTAAAATCATATTTTTTTAAAATTAGTATAATTTTCTTTTTTCGATGAATATCTGACAAATTTGAAAATTATCATAAAATTATGAAGAATCGTATCGAGCTAAACAAATTCTCGTAAAATTAGAAAATGTATATCGGTTCGTATTTTGTCGAAAATTTGAAAAATATAGGAAAACCGAAAAACAGTGAAAATTCAGAATATTGTTAATAACGTTAAAAAATTTCAAGGAATTAGAAAAATTTCAAAATATTAAATATCATCAATGATTTTTTACAGTACGGAGATCTCGAAAAATTCGAAAAATATTCACGACGTGTATAGGTTGTGTTTAAAATCATATTTTTCTATATAAGTATAATTTTTCTTTTTTTGATAAATATCTGACAAATTTGAAAATTATTATAAAATAATGAAAAATCGAAACGAGCTAAACAAATTTTCGTAAAATTAGAAAATGTATATCGGTTCGTATTTTGTCTGAAATTTGAAAAGTCTGGAAAAATCGAAAAACATTGAAAATTCAGAAGATCGTAAATTACGTTACATAATTCTAAAAATCAGAAGAATGTTAAGAAGTTTTCGAAAATATTTTAAATAGTGAAAAATTTTTTATTTGAAAAACTTGTTAACTCTCAGAAAATCTTAAACATATAAATCAAAATCGATAATTGAATGAAGTGTTTTTTAATGCTGTTTTTTGATATTGTTGTTTTTAATGCTGTAAATGAGGAAATGTTTTGACGATTGAAAAAAACTCTACAATTCGTAAATTAATGCATATTTTGGATGTTTCTAAGTTTTTCTTCTATACAAAATTTATCGGATATGTAATACTTCTTATTATCTCCACATTTTTTTGGACTACTTGTAAAAATCCTCAGAAAAATCATTTAAAAAAATAAAAAAGATTGTATATTATACAGGAAGCCAATCTTAATAGATTGTTTATGAAACAGCAAAACTCTGAGTTACATTTTTTCTTTCACTACAAGTCTTTCTCCAAAATCCATGTATTTTTCATTCAACACTTGAGTGGTCTATTGAAACTCTAATTTAAGTTTTCATCAGAAATCGAAAAATTGTTCTCTATCTGTTCTTTTGAATTCTTTAAACTGAACTTTGAGTTTGAAATAACACTCAATTCTTTAGTAAAAGAAATATTCTCATTCTAAACAAAAACCTAATTTGTTTCTTCAATCAAATGACATTTTCGACTCTTCGTTGCTCTCCTCCAAAAACAAGGCATTCACTCCCCAAAACAAATTGTCCCTAATTAGTCTCCATTGAGGCCCAAGCGCCCGTGGAAAAATCCAACGTTAGTCGCAAGCCTGAGAAGAATAAAGCTCTCGAAACGAGTTCAGTCGCAAACAATGGAAGCACGATCAAGACGCGCGGAAACGTTCCGAAAAATGTGTGTATAACTCATATTTTCTCTCCGCAGATTAAGCGCAGTTTAGCATCGCGCTTTTCCACGATGATAAAGTTTGCGTTTGAGGAAATCGCACGGTCGCGAGGATAAAATGAAAAACTTCTCTCCCTGTTCATTTTCCGTTTCCGCGGGTTGCTTCTCAAAACAACGCGACTCATAATTATCGTGAAAATCGTTGACTAGATTATACGAACGTTTCACCAACTTTTTGCGTTTACATTTTCCCACGTGAATGAAGCGTAATCATCAAGTTTTTGATGGCGTGAATTCTGCAGGGACAATTATCAATCGAGCACCGAATCACAGTGGTGATTGCCTTCATTGATTTGTATGCAGTCGGTGATGAATGTACCAAGTGGAGATTGAATAGGCCAAGTTTTACATTTAACATGTACTCGATTTTAAGGGGTCGTGAACATTATTCATCCATCAATTTCGAGAATTTATGAACTTTTTTTTCACTATTTCACAATTCTTGGAGTAAAAATGATTTGGTTGCAGCAACCATGGGTTTAGTAAAATATGAACCAACAAAAGTTTTGGGTACTACAGCCAAAACTTGTGTTATAACAACAAATGCTCAAATTTCATAACTGATACTTCGGTTGCAATAACCAATTATTTGGTTACCATACCTAAAGTTTTAGTTGTACTAGCCAAAACGTTGGTGGACTCATATTTTACTTAATTAATGGTTGCTGTAACCAAAAATTTCTCTCAGTGTATCATTGTAACCAGGGGCGTACGCAGAATTGGTTTTAGAGAAAGTTGATGTTCAAAAACAAAAAGAAAAAGAATTGATTGATTTTAAAAATGTATTTTTTAAAAAATTAATTGTTTTAATATAAATTCTCATAAACATGAACAATAGTTAAAAAAAAGTATATAAAATACATTTCAAACCATTCCCATATCTGCGATTTTCGGAAATTCTTAATAATCATAAATAAAATATTATTTTCAGTCACCTAAAAATACTACAAAAATCTTCTCCAATTAGTTCAACTTGTCAACTTTTTATCGATTCGTACTGTAACGTAGTCCCACATAAATTTGCTTATATTGTTTCAATTTTTCGTACATGAATTCAGTATGTCAAATCCAAGCATAAAAATGATATAAACGAATAAGTTTTCGCTGCTGCAAAGCTCAAATTATGACGACAGCGGGATTAACGTTTGGGCAATGTAATTTACAGTGCGATGAACAGCGTACAAATTGTACTAATTGCATGAATCTACGACTAGCGAACCATATTTCTAGAGTATCCCTACACGGAAAAAGATCTACGCGTGTATAATAATTGGCGGGTTTTTATCGTGGACGAGGATCAAGCATTGTGCAGAGTAACAATGGAAAGCCATCTATTTAGGTGCATGTGATAACTTTTGTGCACGTTTGACATTTTCCTAAAGTACATTTGCTACACTGGGACGAAACTGTCTCATTTGTTTTTTGTTTTTTTTTTTTCTTTTGGCATATCATTTTCATGTTAGACATGATCTTTTAATAGATTTTTTTTTCTTTTTTTCTTGAGGTTGGTTATGACCATCGTAATTATTTTTATTTACCCCCCCCCCCGAAATTCCCCTCTGCCAACACTCCTTTCCCCCCAATCTTTAAATTTATCTTCACAACGTCATTCGTTTGCAAGCTCATTTCAAAAAGTTCCATGCTGACATTCAAATTAAACTTTAAAAGAGTTAAAACTTGCAACCCTGGAAACTAGGAATTTCCAGATCGCACATAAATAATTAGAAGTAAAGGAAACAAAGAACTGTAATGCATTGTTTACTGGGAAGTGAATGTTGGACTACAATCAACAGAATTATGCCTGCAACGCTTTTGTAAAAAGTGAGTTTTCGTTCCGAGTGTAGCTCTACGTACTTGACGTGAATTCCAGGCTTAGTAAAAGTTTGAACGAGTAACTCACTGTAATCCCATGCCGAGTAATCACCGGCACCCGCCGTAGGTAGCACCGTACTCCATGCTTCTTTACCCGCGACAAGGACAAAAACAAATAATGTTTTGAAAGAAACTCAACCATGCTGATTACTCGAGTAATGATTTGCGTTCAATACTGTGTCGCATGATTCGCTGATTGCATTTTTATGAATCTGAAGACAAATTGCGCATTCGTTTTTACTGGCTCAAGGCGTGCCGTGTCAATATGCTGCTCTATACATTTTTTCAACTAGTTGATGGTTGAATGAGTTTTCTTGCGGCGGATTCAGTTCGTCAAAATTTGAAGTCTTGAATGCAACATTTATACAGTTTTTTGATAAATTATATTTTCAATGACGTTTTGAGTTTTCTGTTGAAAAATCTTTAAGATTTTTCAAGGTATGTTTACACTTTAATTATAAAAAAGATTGTAGGACACTTTTCCCAAAATAAAAATTCCCAGTGGACATTTTTCCCAAAGACATTTTCCCAAACAATGCAGTTTCCAAAGAAACATTTTCCCAAAGTACATTTGTTCCAAAGTACATTTTTTCCAAAATACATTGTTTTAGGATACCTCTTTGTAAATAATATTGATTTGATTTTATTCACTCAAAAAATTATATTATCATTAATGAAAATTTTGGAACATAATTTTTTCATAATCATTTCACATTTAGGTTCTTCAATTCAAAATTTCCCATCATATAAGAATAATTCAGTAAATTTTTCGGAAATGAAAAATTATTTAAAAAATTATCAGTGAAAAATCGAAGAAACATAAATAAAAAGTATTTATTATTGTTGAAATTTCCCCAGTAAATGAAATAAATCAATGTAAAATAAGACTCGAAAAGACTCAAAATACAAAATAAGTATTTTTCGATTCCAGAGACTATAATATCAAATTATCAGTAATAGAAATCCTGAAACATGAACTTTTCAGTATAGTTTCCCAATTCCAACTTTTTCCGAATCACATTTAATTTACATGTCCGCAAATTTTATTTTCACAATTCGAAATTCCCAGTGAGAAGATAATATTCATGCAAACATTATCAATTCCCAGTCAATTTTTCAGAAATCAAAAATTATTGCGAAAATCATCAGAAAAAAAATGACTGGAAATGAATAAAAAGTTTGTATCAGTATAAAAATTTCCCTCGTTAATTAAATAAGACTCGAAATGACTCAAAATACTTTATTTTTAATTCCAGGGTCCCAAAAATTATATTATTAGTTATAAAAATTCTGAAATAAATGCAAACATTATTGTAAATCCTTAGTTAATTTTTTATAAATAAAAAGTTATCACTGGAAAATCAAATGGAATTATATATCTGTATCAGCCTCTATATTGTAATTTTATTATTGTAATTTTATTATTTAAATCAATAAATTATTATTTTTTTTGTAGAATAGTAATTTTATTGTATAACAGTAATATATTGGTAATTGAATATTTAATAAATTTCATTATCATTGTAGTTATTGAAATTATTGAAAGTTTCTTGTTTTTAACATACATTTTATGAATAAATATTTTTTATATTGAAAAATTAGAATAAAATTGTCATTAATTTTTTTTGAATTAATTTGCCTTTGAAATAAATTAAAACATGATAATCATGTAATAATAATGATAATAATAACAATAATTAATAATACAATTAATAATAATAATGACAGTAATACAATAAATATATTTTTTTAGCACTTAATAAAGTATTTTGGGAAAAAAGTACTTTGGGAAACACTTCTCATTGGGAACAGGATTTTTTGGGAAAAGTTGATTGGGAAAAGTGTCCCCCTACCATAAAAAATACTTTCTCTTGTTTTTAATAATTACAAGTAACATTTTTTCATGAAATAACGTACTTTCTATAGCTGTTATTTCGAAGTATTTATTTTTGTAGATTTTTTAAATTTGTCAGTGAAAGTTGCGATAACGAAAATCCATGTTTTTTGTTTTCGTCAAGTTTTTTTTCAACTCATATCTCTTAGCTAATACTATTTTTAAGTACATATTTTTGTTTATTATTCTACTTATTCTGGTGTGTAAATTATTTCATTTTTCCTTTTTCAAAGTGCACGTTACGATATTAATTATTCAAGATTTTGTGCAGTATTTTTTTCAATTTTCACTATTTCAATTAGTAAGAGCACGTTGCAAAAACGAAAATTCAAGTCTTGTTTTTTAAGTTTTGTTTTAATCAACTACTTCTTATATTTATTATTTTTTTCAAGCATTTACTTATTTCACTTTTTTTTATCATTGTGGTGTATTTGTTGCTTCATTTAGAAATACACATTACAATAACAAAAATCTAAGATGTTCCTTTAAAGTTTTTACAACATGATTTTATTTTGGATGCTGCATTTTTTCAGTATAATCTACAAAGTCATTTAAATTCCAACCATTGAGAATAAAGTAAACAAACGTTTGTTTGCAACGTATGAAAAAACTTCCTGTCTACTTGGTCTCAGAAAAACTCGAATTTTGAGGTAAATTTTTTTCCAATCACGCAAGTTCTGCAAAAACATTCACAAAACCATTTCTCGTCTTTTTCAACGCCTCGTAAAAAGATCAAAGAATCGCATGTTTCTGAATTCCCGCCGAGTAATGCTGATGATTTCAAAGCTTGGAGTGAATGGGAAAGCGGAGATGTAAGCCAATGTATTTCGCGCAAAAATAATGCACCTACGAATTATACATCAATGTTTATGTGTTTGTGAATGTAGTTTTCATGAGAAAAAAATAATTGTTGCAAGATTTTTGAAGATTTTATCTTACACAACGTCTCTTATAGGTCTGTAAAATGATAATTGAATGAATACTTGATGTGGGCTCCATATTTTTTTAGTTAGTTGTTCGATATGATGCTTATGGAAATTTATTTCAACTCACGCAGAAAGTTATTTAAAAAAGGAAGTTTTTAAAAGTTATTAATACAATGATTATCAACTGCAAATTTTGTGAAGAAATATAAAAATGTTTTAAATTGTGACATCCTACCATACATTGTCAAAAATCGAAAAATTTTCATAATTTTCTGAACAGACATTAACTTGGTTAATTTTCACGAAACTTATTTTGATTTTCGCGAATAGTTGCTAAGAATAAAATAAATTTAAAAAATTGACTTACAATTTTTGAGTAGTATATGTTTATTTTTGCTTAATATATGTACATATTTTTAAAATTAATATATAGAAACGACATTCTGTGGCAACCTTTACAAGATCGAATTTGTTGTTGGGGAATAAACAAACAAATGAATTATTTTCTATCAAAAAATTTTACTATAAATATGAATGTAGAGAAATATTTATTACACTAAATGTACGTTATAAATACGTTTCCAAATTCCATTATTTGACATTAACAATTTTAACTCTTGATTTTCCTAATTTTTGAGCTATGTTACTTGTTTCAAAATATTATTGGAAATTTTAAAGCTTTCGATACGATCATGAATTTTAATGACATTTTGTAGATGAGAAAACAGAAATTTTTTATGCAGTGTCAAATAACTGCAAATTGTGCACTTGCATGTAATTAGAATAATCATCTTTAAAAAAAATTGAATGGGTCTTTAAATATGCTGTTTGAAATTATCCACATATTATTCTAATCGGAAACAGAAATTATCGAAAAAATAGAATTATAAAATAAAATTAAATAAAAAAAAAGAAAGAAAAATCGAAGCAACAACAGAATTTTTTGAATAAAAATATACAATCTTCGTACATTTTAAAGGTGATCATTGAAAAAATTTTCGATGTTGTACTAGACTAAAAAATTTATTCTACATTTATATAACATGTTTTAGAAATAAATAATGTTTAAAAATGAAAAAAAAAAATTATAATCAAGATGTACAATCGTATGTGTACATAAAATATATTAATAAATGATAAAAAATTATTATTGAATCATTTTAAATAAATGAAAAAAATTCATGAAAAAATTAATCTATGTTGCATCTAATATAAAATAAAATTAATAATTTTTTTAGAAATAAAGCCTGAAGTTAGTGAATAATTGGTTACTTGACTTTAGAAAAACGAAATTCCTGAACAACAAATTTTGTCTAGTAGAGGCTGCTGAATAATTTTGTTTACACAAATTACCATACAAAAATAAATAATCGGAACATAAACTAGTGTTATCTGAAGTTTTTGAAGTCTGCATTTTTTTAAATTCAAAACCACGATATAATAAAAATTTTTTAAAAATATGTTATGACTAATATTTTTTTCCTTTAGGGAAAACTTTTAATATAAACAAAAAAATCATTTCAAAACTTGATTTTTCTCAATAAGCGAATATTAATTTTTTTGAAAATGCTATAACTTTGCAGAGTAATGAATAATCTTTAAAATTTTTTAGTTTGTTTGTAAAAAGAGGTTTCTATAATAAAAAAATGTGAAACTGTAGATTTTTACAAATTTTTTTTATGTCATGATAACAAATGACTTCGGAAAATTTTCAATTCAAACAATTTCAGATAGCACAATTTCCTTCTTTTTTCATATATCTTTTTCTACAGTAATAATACGGTTTTTAAATAAAGTTTTCCGACTGTCATTTTTTTTAAGAATATATAACATTTTCTCTGAATTACTCATCAGATGAAAAAGTGGTGAGACATTTTAAAATTTTTCTGTCTCGAATTACATAAATGTGCGAAAACATGGATTTTCAAAAATTTTACCACATACAGAATGAATTAAAAATATTGTACAGTAATGGAAATCATTTTTAAAAACAGTATAAAATTATACAGTAAAAATTTTCCGTCTGGTAAAGTATATAAAAGTGCAATAAAAGAAAAAAAAGACAAATATATTTATCGCAAAAATAATGCACCAAGGTAATATCCACGAATCTGTCCATGTGTGTGTCTTGGTGAAGTCGGCTTTTATGGGAGAAAAATTCGTTTCATTAGCACGCTTTTCCCGGACGAGGCACGCCGCGTACATCGGAGTCAGCACTTGAAGAGTAGTACCGAACGAACTTTTTATTACAGCGCAATTTTAATACCTTTTTCACAGTAGATCCCTTCGTAATCGCCGCTGCGACATTCACAGATGGGCCCGTTGTCAGTAGAAATGCAAATACCCCCGTGTTGACAGGGATCTCGCGTTTCACAAGCGTCCGTGACATTGCTCGCTGTCATCATCGTGTTCCGCAGAGTCTGCAACAAGAAAATACGGCTTTCTTATTTCTTTTTATTGCCCCTTTTCCCGCTCATGCGCCATTCTGCCCAATTCTTCGTTACGACGAGCAACATAACTTTCCCTCCCTGACGTTGAAAATTCACCTCGATTTCCACGAGTTTCCTAACGACTCGGAAATATGGCATCGTGTTACTTTTTTGATGAAAAATCGGAAAAAAAAATGAAAAATAAAATACGTTTATTCAGCAACTTTTAGCTGTTTCACGTAATCTCTGTCAAGTCTACAAGTTCTAAACACGAAATTGCTACATTCCAAGTTTTTTTTTTTTTAATTACAGTAATGTCCACCGAAATATAAAGCAACTCAATTCACAAACTTCAATTCCAAATATCTGACAAAAAAAAAACAAAAGTCAAAAAAAGCAGCTCTTGAAATAGCACGTCTTGCGAACCACCTCCTGAAACTTAATTTTCTTTCTCGCAGCAAGTCTTCTCCTTAAAAGTTAAAACAAGAAAAAACACTTAGACATATTCTTTGCCTCACGTTTTTGTTGCAGTGCACGTTTCGCACTTGGCCCGCCAAAATACATTTTATCGTGTTATTTTATTAACTGCCCGTAGAGCTCTTCACGCGATGCACGGTCTTCAGTATACCTTGAACCGTGTACTCGATGTAATAAAAGATGCGAGGCACGGCAGAACGTCCTCCTGACCTGACGTTTCTTTCTCTCAGATTTACACGGCCGCGAGGAAATCGATAATGCAACGCTTCTTCAAGACCGTCCGTCCAAACTGCCCCGGAAAGCAAAGTTTCCGAGTGCAATGTGTCTGGAAAATGCTATTTCATAGATTACAGAGGTTCATTAACCCGAAAGTCAACGTTTAATCAGATTTCAGACGCAACTAGATTGGAAAGACCTTGATAAAAGCTTAAGTGCTCCGAGACGTGATTTATCGCGCGTAATGGACATAAAAATCTCATGCCGAAAAAGAAAAAAATTGCCCTCTGCAGCTGCGAAAAGCCGACTTTTCATGGGTGTTCCTGTGATGATTTTCTTGAGGAAGAAAGGATGAAATAGTTGCAAATTAAACGGCATGGAAGGAACGTAATTGAATGACGAGTAAGGAAATTTTGCTAAATAAGTTGTTACGTGGTACTGGGAACAGCGTGTAATTTAACTAGTCATTCCACGGCCCGGCCATAAATTTCCGAGCAATTTCCTCGAAACTTTGTCAATTTCCAGGCCGCGACTATTCATTCATGCATACCTCGAATCAGCTATGTAATGTACGTGCGACTCGTATAAATACCAACTATTTGGGTGACGTATCTGAATAGTGTAATTTTCTCAGACACTCTGATGGGTATCGATGGAACTTTTCTATTGGTTTTCAGCCTTATTTGGTTTCTTTTCGTTGACTGCTTCTGTTGGAACAGAGTTTCTGTATACTTTTCGTGTGAATAAACTCTTTAACGACAAACGGGTAATTTAATACCAAACTCTGCACGTGATTCAGGTTGCGACTTTTTTTTGCATTGAAACATTGTTTTAGATAAAATGACCGGCAATATCAAAAATAGATCTTCCGTGTTCTTTGAGCAAAATTTTGTATGCATCGATCATATTCAGAAACATTGTTAACTGCAAAATATCTTAAGAATTAATTTTCAAACATTTTCCATTATAACGACAAGTTAAGTTCATAAAAAAACGACAATGAAAAGAAATTTTCATCGAAACTCTGGAATCTTCCGCGAGTTTCAAATAATTCACAAGACTTTCAAACAATTCTGAATGCATTAGCCTCACAGGGAAAACTACTTTTTTACACCTCCAATACTCGTAAGGGAATAGTTTGCAAGATTTCACGCTTCGGCGCAGAAGCGCTCGACGAACAAGCTTTGTGCTTTTATCGAAGGTTGTAAAGAAGCTGCGAAGATACTATTCCAAGTAAAGTGTCAGAGCGTCCAAGAGAACAGTCACTTTGTCTCGAGGCATCGCTTTGTAGCTCACAGGACTTGATCCCAACTCCGGGCTATTTGTGAAAATTCCTTTCTTTCGCCAAGCACAAAAAGATTCAACCAAGATTTGTGCTATTTTTCATAATGAGCTTATGCCGCTTTTTCAGGTTCCTGAAAGCTCGCTGAGATCTGGTTTTTCGAATCTAAGGGCCGTACTTGAAGGAAGAGTTGAACTAGCGATTTCAAGACGCTACGTCATTGAGTTGCGGAAAGTTTCTCCCGTAACGAGCAAGAGGTGCGAGTTCCTGTAGATGAAGGCGTCTGTGGTTATTTAGGAACCTCTTCAAATTGCTCTCATATTTCGTGGAAATCTTCAGTTTCTAGTAAACGTCTGTTTTTACAAGTCGAGTTTGAAATAATGAGGTTCATTAGTGAACTGTTTACAATTTTTGTCTTCAATTTGAGAAAAACTGTGTACCGCCCATTACACAGTATACAAAATATATATACGCTTATATAACTTTAATATACGGGTGCCTTAGATTTAATACATCATGTATGTTTGAAATAATACATGGAATCAATACATATTTACATTAAACATGGGAAATCAATTGAATATATAATTGTGAATTGAATCAAGTACGTTGATGTATTAGAATCATAGAACAATATTTGAATTGAATTTGCTTTTACATTTATTTCATGCATTTAACAGAGACTGCATTTTTTTTAGATACTGTTGCATGTAATCGAGGACAAATTTTTTATGCTTTATGTGAAAAATGTATAAAAATCAAGTAGGTGTCTCGAGATAACACACGTTTAATAGGTGTGTTTCATGCATGTCAAAGTGTCTAAAAATGTCTAAATATGTCTAGAAAGTGTCTAAAATTGTCTGAGTATTGTCAACGAATGTCTAAACAGTATCTACAAATGTCTGAGTAGTGTATAAAAATGTCTGAATCGTCTAAAAATGTATAAATGGTGTCTCAAAAGTCTAAAAATGTCTAAGTAGTGCGTAAAACGTTGAAAGGTGGATAAAATTGTCTTAATAGTGTCTAAAATTTGAAGATGGAAAAAAAGTATCTAAAGTTGTCTAAATATTATCTAAAAATGTCTAAAAAGTGTCTTCGTAGTGTCCAAAGATGTCTGAATCGTCTAAAAATGTATAAATGGTGTCTCAAAAGTCTAAAAATGTCTACGCAGTGTGTAAAATGTTGAATATTGTCTAAAATTGTCTGAGTTTTGTCTACGAATGTCTAAGTAGTGTCCGAAAATGTCTGAATCGTCTAAAAATGTATAAATGGTGTCTCAAAAGTCTAAAAATGTCTAAGTAGTGCGTAAAAAGTTGAAAAGTGGCTAAAATTGTCTAAATAGTGTCTAAAATTGTCTGAGTGTTATCTAAGAATGTCTAAACAGTGTCTACAAATGTCTACGTAGTGTCTTAAAATGTATGAACGGTGTATCAAAAGTCTCAAAATGTCTACGTAGTATGTAAAATGTTGAAAATTGTCTGAAAGTGTCTTAGATGTCTAAATAATGTCTAAAGTGTCCATGTGTCCAAAATTATCTGTATAGAGCCTAAAAGTGTGTCTAGTAAGTGTCTAAAATGCCTGAAAAGTGTCTTTTGAACTTGGATCAGATTGTGACATGTTTCTGCACTTGGGTCATATTGAGACAATTTTTTCACTTTGGTCAGGATTGAGACATTTTCACTTGGGTTAGGTAAATCTAATAGATGTATTTATGTTTCAAATATCTAGTTTATGAAATATCAAGTATATTTTAACACATTTTGAATACAAAGTGTATGAAATTTAAGAGAATTTTTAAGAGTGTGATTCAGACCGTTATTTACATTTATTTACGTCATTTTCATACAATTAAAACACATGTGAATTTCAGTTTTCTAACATTTCCACATATGATATTCTCTCGTAACGAAACCTCATTTGCATGGCGTTATGAAAATGAACAGAGCAACTACATGGACCTCGACATACGTTGACGTTCACGTGCAACTGGGGGCATCACCGCGAAATTTAGGGTTTGAACAACTTGATGACACGTTAGTGCGACTGCCAAACTACCCCCAGTCAACAGTTCGTAATGTTATCCCAGGTTTAAACTTTCGTCGAAGACTCAGAGCGCCATTGAGGCCGGAGTTAAACGGCATTCGGACACCGGAACTTGCATATATCCGCTAGAAGAGCGCCCAGTGCCGCAGGAAACCAATTATTTTCGTGCTCCAGATCGTGCCCTCAATTATACTGTCATAGTGGCACTTCAATTCCAAGTTTTTCGTTCATCAATTTAATTTTCACTCGTTCAAGTGGACTGTGCAATTCATTTCAAGTTTACTGGGGAATTAACAGTGAATTGGGGTATAACTTAGACAATGATTTTGATAATAAAGCATGAATCTGTGTAAATTACAGGTATTGTTACGCTGTTTGGTTGATATTGTTGTAAGTAATGAATTGGTGTAGCTGATACATTGAAAATACTAATGAGTTTCTAGAGTTTGTGCAGTTCGTCAAACTTTACAGGTAGTTGAATTAGTTATCTTAAACTTCAAAATAAAAAACCTCAAAAAACATTATCACAATCATTTTCAAAATGAATCTTTCTCTTCTCTACAACTTTTCTCATATCTCCAGTTACGCCCTTTTCCGAAACTCCGATTCAAACAAAAGTGACACTCATTTTCATAAAAGTGCATTGTTCAGCGAAACCCCAACATGGAGGATTCTCATCAGCCGCTATCCAAACTGTCGTACTTTCTCTCTCGGAAACCTTTTACATGCCACTAAAAACTTTTTATCGAGTTGTAAAAGTCTCATTTTAGCGAGGATCCCATTCCATATTTCAAGTTTCAAGCAGCGCGCTCTCATTTGTCACGGTTTCGGAGAAGTTCAAGGTTCACGTTGTACCCGTCGCTCGCGGTCGAAGATTTAATTATGAAAAAGTACGCTGAAGGGATCGATGTAACTTATTCGGGTGACGGATCGAATGAGTGGAAACGTGGTACGGCTCAGCGTACACACCGACGACTATATACTACCCCTGTGACCTACCCTAGAGAATTTCACCCGCTTCGATCAATGCCGTTAGTCTGCTGTCCGTTCTATTGCGCTGGGGACGCTAACGCAATACGGCACTGCTCCTACGTGAGATATGTCATACCGAGTTTTTTACTTTTCAACACTTATTTCACCAGTGTTAGTACACGGAAAAAAACAATATGCTTGTCAGAACCTCATAAATAGTAACATTCGCTCCAACTATTTTTATAGTGTAGAAAACCTCACTTGTGGATAGTGCAACCACATTAAAAGTTACTACAAGCTTCACGAAAATTGCAGTAACTTTTCATGTTGTTGCACTAACCACAAATGAGGTTGTGACAACCATATTGTTTTTTCCGTGCAGTTTTTACGTACTATAAGTTTACGGAAATCTTGATTTTGAAAAATTTGACAATTTTTAGGGACCCTATTATTTTTTATAGTTTCAGGATTTTTCCATAGTAAATTTATGCAATTAGAGCAGGAGCGTAGGCAGAGGGGGGTTTTCAGGGTATACACTACTTTTGAAATCAATGTGAAAGAATGTATTATTTCGTGTAAAAATTACAAAAAACAGAAATAATGAACATACAAATCAAGGAAAGTTCAAACAATAACAAAATAATTCATTGACTTCATAATAATGATTTAGAAAAATGAAATGATCAGTAAAAATCAGAACAAAAAAAAAACAGTTAAAAAAGTTAAAAAAAAACTTATTGAAATCAAGAAGACGTAGGAAATGTTCTTCTGTGAATTCTCAAATTTGAATGAAATTTCGAATTCTTAATTTCAATAACTCAAAAATACAGAAAATCTTTACTTTAGAATTATTGAGAGCAACAATGTTCCGTTTGAATAACAGAGAAAAAACAAACTTAAACAAATTGTTTCAACCCAGATGTTAATCAAAAAAAAATTCATGAAAAAGTTCTAGAGCATTGAATTCTAGAAATTTAGAAAGAAATTTTAAAAAATACCAAAAATTAATTTAAATCATAAACAAACTGAAAAAACATTAAGAGTGTTAGAATTCTATAAAAAACTGTCTTCTGAAAAATCTTAGAAAATACGTACGATCTATAAAACTTGGATTTCTAGACCATTAAATTCTGAAAAATCGTATATAAAAATCTATTTTATATTCTAAAAATCTATTCTTCAATTTTTAATAAGAATTAAATTTATTAAATGATTTTTTAAATTATAAAATTCAGAAATAAAAAGAAGATAATAATACAAATAAAAAAAAATAATATAATAAAAAAAAATTCTAAAATTTTAAACTTTATATAAATTATTTATCGAATATTTGATTGATATAATTTATAAAAATCTGTTCTAAAAATCTAGAAATACTAAAAAATACTACAAAATTTCTAGACACTTCAAAAACTATTAAAAATCTATTCTTAAATTTTTTAAAGAATTAAATTTATTAAATGATTCTTTAAATTATAAAATTAGAAACAAAAAATAATACATAAAAAAAATAGATAAATATGTTAAAATACGAATGAAAAGTATCAAATTTGGGAAATTAAAAAATGGAGATAATAGAAAAGAAGAAGAAATAAAAAGATCAATAATTATACCGTATATTGGAGAGATTCATAAACGGGTTTCCAACTTATTTAAAAAACATGATGTAAAAGTAATCTATAGAGCTGATAACAAATTAAATAAGGGATTGATAAAAAGAGGCAAAGATAAATTGGGTAAAATGGATCATAAAGGCGTACTTTACAAGATTGATTGCAATGATTGTGACTCGTGTTATGTGGGTCAGACCAAAAGGATTTTAGAGACAAGAATTAATGAACATAAGAGTAATATTCGA